>CAUYSK010000951.1:0-94939 GCA_963575035.1 Avahi laniger
TGTGTGTGTGTGTGTGTGTGTATAAATTATATACCGTGACATACATTTCATGACAGAAATGAATGGCCACAATTTAATCCCAGGAGGAACTTTATCTCAGTATTCTAAAAGAAAATTCATTAGATGGTTTTAGGGCAAAAATGAAATTAAAAAATAATCATGCATAAATGTGAAGTTCAAGGAAAGAAATAACTGCTCCTACTTTAAGCTGACAAGATATTTGACAAGGTACCACTAAAAAAACCAGAATTTTGCTGATGACTAGTTTCTGTCAAAGCCCAAGAAGAGTAAACATAGGAATTGCTTACAGATGAATAAACAAAAATCATAGGCTATTGATGAGGGGTACTAAGGGAGTGGAAGCTCCACAGGAATTCACTGCTTCATTTCCGGGAGCACTTTCCCACGCCACGCGTGTGGGTGGTGGAGCCCTCAGCTCCAAGCCGCTGGGCCTCAGTGCGACCAGCAGGGGGCGCCCGGCGTTTTCCAGCAGCGGCAGGGCCTGGGCTGCGCCGCTCAAACGCCGAGTCCTGGGCCGGCGACAGCAGCTCTGCTGGGACAGCGTTCATTCGCCTTCACTGGATGCCTCAGAAGCAGCCTTGCTGTACTTCTGCAAGTGCTTTCACCTGAAGTCTCAGAATCTGAAAATCTAAGAAGAGATTTACTGTCCTGTTTCCTTTTTAATTTTGCAAAGGTTACAAAATCCATGGAGTTCCTTTGCAATGTTAAATATATAAATATTTTTAGTCAAGTGTTTGTTCTCTTTCAAATGCTTTATTTCACTTACTTTTACCTGTGAGGCGGGCCAAGGCAAAATGAAATAAAAGCACGGCGTTAAGATCCGCAAGGCGATTAAATTGCAGCGTGTGTAATTAGCGGAGCACGGTAGCGAGGTGCAGCCGGGCTAGCCCAGGGGCCGGCGTTGTGGCGTTGCGGGGCTGTACCCACCTAGCGCTTGCTGTGGACACTTAAACCCCGCATAGAAAGCGACCGTGCTTTAAAGCACCGCAGCTGATATCATCAACTTGAAGATGCTTCTTGTCCCAAGTTGTGACTCTGTTGACCCTTTTATTTCCTACTGAGCATCATTCCATTACTTGGAATAATTCAACCACTTCTTTCTGACAGAAGCTTATCAATTTTTAAAAAATGTATATCATGTTTTGAAGAAAATCAAACATTGCACCAAGCTGTGAAAGGGGACCCGGAGGGCTTATGAAATAAGCAACAAGAACTCAGACCCGTCGTCAGGGGTCACGTGAGAACCAAGCCCTCAGCCACACCAGCGACTGGCACTGTGGCCAAACCCAGCCATTAAGAAGTCACTGGGCATTTCAGAAGATCCAGTAAAGAAGAAAAGAGATCACTATGAGGCCAGAACTTCCCTAAAGGACTGTATCTGCAATCACTGAATATCAGCTGCACTATTATTTTTGTCTTTTAAATAACTGTTGTTTAAAGCAGTGTAATTGTAAGGAAAATTCACATTGTTATCTTTAGATGGAAAACCAGTATAACTAGCCATATATATGTATACATATATATGTATATATATAAATGCAAATGCAATTAAAGCAAAACAATATTATTAAATTCTAACTAGATACAATTGCCTTCCAAAAACTTTAAGCTGGTAGTTTACTTTTCCTTTGTCAAAAAAAAAAAGAAAGAAAAAGGAGATTAAGAAGCACTAGAGAGGTAGTAGAGCTATCTTACTTCCACAAGAACATGCTGAGAATTTTAGCGGACGCACATAGGTAGGTGGGTGGATAAATGACACCTCTTAAGGCTTTCCCTTTGAAAGAATCGAAAGGATTGAGAAGACTTAGAGGGAAAAATTCTCACTATTAGTTTGAATGTCATTTCTCTATAGCATCTTATCAGCCACGTAACAGCAGTTCCCACCCACTCTAATTCATCATAGATGTATTATTTTCTATGTTCAGTCTCCCTCTACCTCAGCACTTCTGTATGTCCAGCTGGCACTGTCTTACTCTGCTGCGCAACGGTCACACTTTACCTTACGGTGCATTTTCTTTCCCTGTAACTAGGAATTAGCCTTTTAGGTTGCCTTCGACCCTGTTTCTAGGTCTGCATGTGGTGTGCAATTGCTATGTGATTTTACTAATACTCTGTGTTACAAAAGATGCTGAAAGGCAGTGGATTTCATGGTAAACTAGATCCGGGGAAGCCATGTAGGAAATTGACCCACTGTCATCGTGGAAGGCTCTGTGACATGGAAACAATCTCAAAACTTCTCGTGGGGTCAGACCACTTAAAAGTAAGGGAGGGCTGGGGGTGCAGATGACACTAGCAGCCATATCTGACATGCTTTCTACCCTAAGGTGATTTTTGTTAAGTATATATATTAGTATATATGTTTGTGTGGATGGCTCAGTACGTGCATTACGATTTTCTTAGACGTCGTCATGTGTCGTCGGGAAACAAACATAATGCAAGATCTTTAAATGACATATTTAAAAAAAAATCAGCTGCTTTTTCTCTTGCTCCCATTATAAATGCAGCCAAGTCTGGGGACTTATAGACTTGCTAATCTGCATGTTTAAAGAGAGAACTTTAAGAATCCCAAATATATCAGCTCATGTGCTTAAGGGCAATTAGAGTTGCTCTGACATGGAAGCCTCGTCAAAAAAAGAACAACTCACTCTCTAGGATGTTGAGCAAGGCTCTTCAAACGGTTTTTACTCTGACTCACGGTAAGAAATACATAGTAAAAACATTTTTATCTTGGGACCCAGTAATGCACACATGTACATGCACAGATAAATGTGCAAACACATGATCTTATGTATGAACATCTGAACTAAAACAAAATCACAGAATACTTACCACTAGTATTTGATGCACACCAATACCTTCTACAATTTTCTATTTTATTTTTTTAAATAAAGTTACAATCCCTGAAGTTGATTTCACAACCTATCAGTGAGTGAGCCCACAGTATGCAAAACCATTCCCCATAATATTAAGTGGCCACAACACAGTGTCTATTTTCATTCTTTATGGTTCCTGTTTTTCCAAATCCTTTCCCATAACCATGTGTCATCTGCATCAGGCAGAAAAACTTCACAGTTCACTTTCGCTGTGTTTCACCAGTAAGCACAGTGTCTTCTGTCTGTTTGGGCTATTCACGTGGCTAGACCAGGTAAGCACAATTATTGTGGATTGAAATGCAATGTTGTGATCTTCCTTCTCTTGTGTTTTCCTTTTTGAAAATGTTGCCTTTTAATCAGCACAATATTACCCAGCCACAGCTAGAACAGACGGTCAGCATGAAATATGCATTCTCTTCTAGCCTCAAAATGCAGAACCCTCATGGAACAGGAAATAACGCTGATGTACCTGTTCTAAATATCAGTCAACCCGATACCACAAGCATACCTAATGACCTCTTTTTCCCACATCTCTATAAGGCGCTACTTTTCATTCCCCAAAGTTGCAAACAGGTCACCGGTGGACAGCCAGTGCTGCATCCTGGCTGCTGCTTCCCAGCCAGGGGCTCTTCTCCTCCCACTTAGGGCTCCTCCCAAGACCTAGGAGTCACCTGTGTCCTCAGCCCAGCATCCAGGCCAATCTGATGTCCTGTGAATTCTATTTTCCAAATGTATCCTGTTTCAGTTCCTTGGACACGCCACCTCAAGACTTGCACATGCCGTTCCTTCTGCTTTGTCCTCAGCCCTGCTCCTTCCGTGGACGGCACCTTGCCGTCTTCCTCCGCTCTGTGCCACATCTGAGACGCAGCCTCCTCAGAAACCCTCACACTCCCTGTCTGCCTAAACAGCCCGCTCTCTATCTAGGTTCAACCTCCATTTCTTAATTTGAATGCACTTATCACGGGTTTTGATTTTTCTTTGTCAATTTACTCTTTTTGCCTCTGTTCCCAACTGAAATAGGTCCTTCAAGACATCAGTGGTCAAAACCATCTTGTTCATTATATAAATAAATAAATACAATTTATAACTTTTATAAGCTGCTTTGGTTCTTTAAAAAAATTCTTATTTTTTTAAATCAAATTCTATTCTTTCTAAGGATTTATTCTCTTAAATAACTAGAAATCTAACTAGAACAGAGATTAATGACAGACTTGAATATCTGCACAGGCAAAGATCTGCTCATTAACAAACTAAATGGGGTAATTAGGTATACAGTCGGAATGCAGCGTGCAGGCTTAAATTAGTAGTGTATAATTGAGCCTCATTTAACTGCAGGAGAATTTCACTGAGAGAATTTTATTTACATAAGAGAAATGTCTTAGTGAAATTGCTTGGAGAGAATTTAAACATATATATGCCAAATCTCTGCTTACTTCCAAGGCCCAGCTGGAGTTGCTAGCTATGCCTCGTGCACTGTGTACGAAGGGTGATGTTGCTATAACATTTCTGAACAAATGATTTCTTCCAGGCAGCTCAAGATCCACACTGGGAGTTCACTTTTTCCTGGATGTCTTGATGCCATGTTCATAAACATAAGAGGTGCCAACAAAGATTAGGTGGAGTGATAAGGTGGGGGCGCTACCCCTTGACACAATGCCGTATTTTACTGATCCTATTTTGGGGAAACACTCCAGTATCTTCACTAGCCAAACAATCATTTAATTTAGCACTGTGCAAGGAGGAAGGGTGATTGTGACTTGCATTTCCCTAATGATTAGAGTTGTTGAGCACTTTTTTATGTTTGCTGGCCATTAGTCTGTCTTCTTTTGAAAAGTTTCTGTTCAGGCCCTTGGCCAATTTATCAGTGGGGTTGTTTGATTTTTTCTTGTTGATTTTCTTAAGTTCTATATAGATTCTTGTTATTAGCCCTTTATAGGATGAGTAGAAAGCAAATACTTTCTCCCATTCTGTAGGTTGTGTATTCACTCTAAGGACAGTTTCCTTGGCTGTGCAGAAGCTTTTTAATTTGATCAGGTCCTGCTTCGTCTGGAGCCGTTAGTTTAAATGTTTCTGCGCTCACTGCTCTGCCCCGCCCCTGCACCTCCCCTTGCCCAGGCCTTGCTGCCTCACCCTTGGACCACCGCCCAGAGCCAGGCGAGAGTATTGGTGAGGGCGTGAGCTCAGAGCCGCGGGCCCGGGTATGACCCTGGCTCAGCTACTTCTAGTTGTATGATCAGGTGTGAGTCACTTAACCTGTTTCTTTATTTTCTCTTCAGAACAAAATTGGAATTTAACAGCATCTTCCTCATGGGGTCACTGTAACTACGAAATGGGTCAAGACATAAATAATGCTTAGAGCAATGCTGGCCGCTACTAAGCACCCAGTACCTGTTGGCTCTAATTAGGATTAGTCTTAATACCCAGATATCTCTGTCCAGATTTCCTCTGTTACTAATATGAGGACACCAATCACATTGGGTTAGGGGCCCAAACTGCCCCAGGATGACCTCGTTCTAACTTGTCACATCTGCAATGACCCTGTTTGCATATAGGTCACATTCGGAGGTACTGGGAGTTGGGACTTCAACATATAAATCTGGGCATGAGGGGAAATCAGACGATAACATCAGGTGAGATGTCTTGTCTTTCGGGGGGATCTTTTCCCTTACACGCAGCCTTCAGCACATACACCTTTTCTTTAAACAATCACTTCTGTCAGGCCATTCGGCTGCTCAAGAAATGTCTGTGGCTCCTTCCTGCCTCCATCGAATCACGCACCCACTTCTCCTAGCACAGACTAGGACACACCTCAGAATCAAACCAAGGGTTAAATTCCTTTCTAACCCTCATCGGAATTAAGACACATTGGTAACTTTAATTTCATCATAGATATGTGTTTTTTCTATTTCCAGTTAGTTCTATGTTAGTTAATGCTAAGAGGCTCATCTCATCTCTAATGCTATATACTTAGAACTTAGATTTCAATCTTAGGTTCCACTAATTTTTCAGGAACTGTTATGAAAATTGCTTTGGAGAAAGCTCAGTTTCATTACACAGCGTGGCTGTCATTGGAGGTGGCAGGCACAGCTGATAAAAGTTTCATTGTGTTGTGCGACCATTTGGCATCTTATTAGCAGAACCATCTGTTCTTTTAATTGCTATTAAGTCAGTCCAGATAGATTGCAATAGCGAAAGCAAAACAAACAAACAAACAAAAACCCTAAAATGTATTTCTGACTAAGTGAAAAATCAAATATGCTTTGAAAATCTTCCTAAAAATAGTACTGCCTCTATCGAAGCTCTAACAGCCTGGCTACACAAAAAAATACCAGGGAGCATAATGAGAGAATAATTAACATCACAATCTTAAAATATGCTCATTTTCATATAAGAATATATTATAGTCATTTCTGGAAGGGGAAAAAAACTCTTTATGTATTCTACGTGAGGAAGTATCATGTTGAAATCTAAAAAGAGGTATTTTAGCTTTCTTTTTACCCAGACCTAGGAAAAGATGTTTTGAACACAAGCAATGATAAACTGTTTCATCAACCCATGCGTTTAACAAATATTTTGGGGTAGCATAGCCAAGTACTGTTCCTTGCAATGGAGATGAAAAGTTGAACGAGACAAAACAAGTTCTCACTACTCTAGTTGGAGGAGAGAAATACTAAACCAATCTCATACACACGAGCATGATAACTTCACACAGAGATGTAATAAAGCCAAGTCTCTGATAACGAGTGACCGTGGATGCTGCCAATGTGGACAGACATTGCTGGAAAACTGACTTAAGAACTAAGGCCAGGAGGACAAGAAGGCGCTAGCCAGGTGGAGATCTGGGACCAGGGGCTCCAGGGAGACCGTTTGTAAGAAGGGCCTGTGGTTGGGGCATGGTGGGAGGAGGGGGTGGAGGAGAGACTTTGGAGATATGGTCAAAGCCTAAACCATCGCAGGCCAGTGTCAGTGATTCAAGCTAATGGGACCCCATCAAGGCACTAAATGATCTATGATGCATCTTGTTAAACGACCATGGATGTCGAGAGGAGCAGGAATGGGCACATGGTCTTAGAAAGCTGAGGTGATTAGACCTGGGTGGTGTAGTGTAGAGGCAGAGAAGGGAGTGGATTCAGGATGTGTTTTGAAGGTAGGAGCAGCGGGGACTTTCTGTTAGATAAAGTACAGGGATGAAGAATGACTAATTTTGAGAACTTCAGGATATTTTTCTTATGTTCAGATACTGATAAATATACCAGGAAATACTGTTATTCAAGCAACAATATGACAATTTTGGAGAAAGTCCCTGGGCTTTTGCAAATATCCCTTTCCACTGCAGAAAAGATTTCTGAAGACAACGTGTTGGTCAGCTCAAGCTTCTATAACAAAATACCACAGACTGGGTGGCTTAAACAACAGAAATTTACTTCTCAGTTCTGGAGGCTGGAAAGTTCAAAATCAAGGTGTTGGCAGATTCAGAGCCTGGTGAGGACTCTCTTCCCAGCTTGCAGAAGGCTGCCTTCTTGCTGTGATCTCACATGACAGAGAGAGAGAGAACGAACTCTGGCCTCTCATCCTTTTCATATAAAGATACTAATCCCGTCACTGGGGCCTCATCCTGTGATCTCATCTAAGCTAATTACTTCCTGAAGGCCCCACCTCCAAATACCATCACATTGGAGATCAGGACTTCATGGAATGGATGTTGGGCAGACACAGATGTTCGGTTCATAGCAATGTCTGTGGCCTTCCTCTCCCACACCTTGCACTGTGATGTGTGAAGATTCTCCACGGGCTTGTATCCCTTTCTACGTTTTGTTAATACTCTGTCACATGACACTGGCTCGGAGGCTCAGTAAATATTTTGCTTGTGGTGACACAGCCCCAATGACAGAACTGTGATGCCAAACTCATCCACGTCATTTCCACTCCGATGCTTTCTCTAATACATGCGGTTGTCCACATAAGTCAACACATAAACAGTTAAAAGTGAGCCCCACCATCTATGTGTCCATGGGCCCTTCCTGTCTGGCTCAGCTGGGCAACGTTATTATGCATCAGTGGATTGAGCAGAGTAGCAGAGTAACTAATGTGATGTTAACTCGTATAGCTACCATCTTAGTTTTTATTTATTTTATTTTTATGAATATTATGAGAAATTGTAATTACATACATGTATAGGTTACAATGCATTGATTTGATGCATGTGCGTGTGTATATATATATATATATATATGTATATATAAAATGTGAAATGATTAAAACAAGCTAACTAACATTTCCATCACCTCACTTATCCCTTTCATATGGTGAGATACTTGAAATTTATGCTCTTAGTTATTCTGAAATATGAAATACCTTATTAGTGACTGTGGTCACCTTGCTGTGCAGTAGGTGTGTGAGTATAGGCTGGATGACATCTGTGTGTTCATTTAATCTTCAACAGTATAATAAAGAAGATCTTACTCATCATCTCTCTTTCCTAGATGAACAAACTGAAATTCAGAGAATTGAATGCCTATCCCAAGGCCACAGAGCCGAAAAGTGACAGTGATAGTTTTGTAGTTCAGATTCTTTGGTTTCCAAAGCCCAGGTTTTTTCTTGTACACTGAGGAATCTCTCAAAGTGGATGAGCTGGTTCCATCTGGTATCAGGAAAGGATCTTTTCATTTGCTTTTTTTTTTTTTTTTTTTTTGAGACAGAGTCTCACACTGTTGCCTGGGCTAGAGTACCATGGCGTCAGCCTAGCTCACAGCAACCTCAAACTCCTGGGCTCAAGTGATCCTCCTGCCTCAGCCTCCCGAGTAGCTGGGATTACAGGCATGCGCCACCATGCCCGGCTACTTTTTTCTATATATTTTTAGTTGTCTGATTAATTTCTTTCTATTTTTAGTAGAGACAGGGTTTCGCTCTTGCTCAGGCTGGTTTTGAACTCCTGAGCTCAAACAATCCGCCCACCTCAGCCTCTCAGAGTGCTAGGATTTCAGGCATGAGCCACCGCGCCCGGCCTTCATTTGCTTTTTTATAAGAACCAGTGAAAAATTAAGTAGATTGAAAAAGCAAATTAATACTGAAGACTGTAAAATACAAAGCTAATGATTTGGATCAGAGTAATACACAGGATAAATACAAGTTTGGAGATAAATAACAGTTTTCCCCCCTGGGTATTCGTAGCCCCTTTCATCCAGGTGACACAAGGGTAGTGTCTCTTCCCTGTTTACTCCCTAGGTTCTTCCCTTCCACCCTTCTTTCTCACCCTGACTGCATGTACCTAACCCCAAGGCTCAAATCTGTTTGGATTACAAGCTCCCCGAAGACAGGGGCTGTCCCGTTACTTTTTGTATTTCTGGAGCCCAGGTTCGTGCTGGCCCAGTGGATGGACACACCACTTAGCTCTGTTCCTTGCCCACCATGGCACACGGTACCTCCTGGAATCATCTCCGATGTGCCTCTTTCTGGAGGTCACGCGTGTCTGCTTTCTGCAGGTCAGATCTTAAAATTCAGGCTTTCTGCTTTAACTGACAATAGTTCAGCAAAATGGATTTCTAGAACTGTTGCTATTTTAATCTCTGCCTTTGATGCAATCACACAGAAAACCCAAAAAGGTATCGTGCCTCAACTTCAGAAGCCGTTGCTCTCTGTGTGTTCTTCATAGCTCAGCACCACGAGAGTGGGGAGAACGTGGCTGTAGAACTACTACCCTGACTGCTACCCTGGGGGTTCCTGCAACATTCTCCTATTGGGAAAATACCCCGTGTTCATTGGTAGTTTTGTGTTTCTGGGTAAAACTAACCCACTAGCCCCTATGCTGAACTTCATCAGGCTGGCTGAACTGGTACCAAGCAGTGGATTTATTTTAGTGGCACTAACATACAGGCTCATGTTAACTGACGTTGAAAGCCACTCTAGCACTTGCTCCTAACCTGTTTGCTCCTAGTTTACACAAAGTCCTAGCCAGTTTGGTGGGGCTGTTTTCTAACTCTCAGCATACTGAATGCATCACACTGTCCGTGTGCTGACAGGGAGATTGATAACAAAGAGAAGTAACAGCTGACAGCCTGATAAAAAAGGAGGACACAGGCTGTTAAAGACAGGCTCAGGGACTTGAACCTCCGGCAGTCCAGGAACACTTAGTACATCTCAAGAGGCGAAGATAGGTTCTGACACATCACTCTAGCAACTGAGCAGCGTGGCTCAATAATGTCCACAGCGATGACCCTAAATCCAAAAATCATTCACTACTGTTTGGTTGACTCGGATTTGCAGTGTGTTTAATGTGACAAAAAGTATGAACTATATTTTAGAAATATTTCCATCTAAAATACTAACAGTTTTCTAAGAAAAATAGTTACTCATAAAATTCTTGGCTTTGCACAGTTGTGTGTTACCAGAGAGTTCTGAGTACTCGAGGGGTGTGTGTGCGCCTATGTGTGTCTGTGCATTCGTGTGGGTGAAAGAGGAATCAATAAAGGCTCACAGAGAGAGGCAGAGAGAGAATTCGTGTGTTTGCATTTTATCGATACCAATAATTTGTATTTTAACATTAGCCTATTTTAATGGAAGCACATTCTTTATTCCCATGTAAGGACACGAGCAAACCATTTACTCCGTATGACACAAAAACCTCTGGTGATGTAAGGCCATGAGTTGAGGGCAGTGGCAAGTTAGGGGGTAGTTAAAATGATGCTTTGTTACCATGGAGCCAAGACATTTGGTGCTCTAATGGCTTTGCTGTGCCCTCATTGTCCCCCGAGAGTTCCACAGGACCCCAGAGTCGAGACTGTACCCAGGGACCCTGGGCTTTCCTGTGGCCACTCATAATTAAAGGATTATACTCTTCAATGTTTTTTTTATGTTTTAAATTGTGGATCAATTTCAAGATGGGTTTCAATGAGAAATGAGGGGCCAGGCAGAGACAGGTCAAATTCAGCATGGAAACTCGGCCAATATCAACTTTTCCATTCCTACTAACATCTTAAACGATGTTTAAAGATCATGTCTTAACGGAGTCCTATTTAGCATGCCAAGTACGTGAGTAAACAAAAAAAGTTAGATATTACAAGAGCAACGTGGGTGATTAAATTAAATGTGTCTAAAGAATGGAGCCTCTCAGGAATCAGCAGGTAGTGAGTGCAGACTACTCTATCCATGCGCACATTTCAACCCTTCCGAAGAATGGCCTGCAAAATGCTTTCACTTACGTTTTTCCACCGCTGATGGCCTGTCAATTCTAATGAACATACTCCATGCTAGGAAGGTGACAGGAATTACGTGAATTACATCCATTATCTTTTTTGGCCTTCCTTTGTGTCTATCACGCTGTACATTAAAAGAACTGGTTAGTAAAGCATTATGTAAGTATGCAAAACATACTGAAAGAGAGACAATGTTTCCATTATATACAATATATATTGGTAAGAAATGCTTGAGTGTGATGACACATGACAAGTGATGAAACGTATTTTTAGTTTCTTTTTGGGGGAGGATAAAGCAAAATTATCTAGAATATACAGCACTAAGAGATTTTTTTAGTTTTTCTAATATTCAGCATATTTATGACATATTTAAATAGATACCTAAATGGAATTGTTTTGAAAGTTAAAGTAAGTACTAAAGATATTTTATATTATTTTTAATAATAATTTGTGCTCTTTTGAAAAGCTTATGCTAGGTCTGTATTTGCTCTATATTTTAATGGTCTTTTTCACATCCATATTCCTTTGAATTGCTCTTATCTCTGTAAGAAATCATAAACCATTTTTAATTCATCTGAGCAATTGACTTATGCATAAAGTATAGTCCTTGCAGGAAATGACCAAGAAATTATGCTTACGACTTAAATATTTGAAGCCCAAGACAATGAAGTCACCACTCCTGGCAATTCTGATTAAAATGAACCAAAGGAAGTTTCAACTGAACCTAAGAAAAACAAACCATAAAAGAAGTTGATTTTTTTACATTTTGGTCTTTTCTCAAAGAGACAAATCGCATTCTTTCATGTGAAATCAGATCACATGCAGAAATAGTGCGTGGAAGAGCCCAACAGTGGCAGAAGTGTACTCAGCCACCCACCGCGAAGGTGCAGTGACTCACTTTGAGGTCTACTTTTATGCTCCAGTTCGTTTTGCCACCCAATTATAATTGAACAGCAACAATTATCTTCAAAAGTTACATTTTCAAAGGAAAAAAGTCTTCACCCTTCTTAAACTAACACTGATATTTGATCCCAATGTTAACCATTTCGGTAAAACTAAAGTTGTACAGGTAAAAAAATATCACAGGTCACAGATGGGACCTCGTGGTTTACCCTGACATGAAAAGGCAATGGCCGAGCGTGAGATTTTCTCCTTGAGGTGAAGATAGTTATTGTCAATGATTTGAGCAGTTGCTTTAAAAATTAGTCATTAAGAAATAGCAAAATGTTCTAAAGCATGGAATCTGGGAAGACTTGGTCCTTGTTTTAAAATGTAGTGATAAATGATGGTTGTTCTTATTATGAAAAAATAAGACAATCTTTCCTGGGAAGCTGGTGGAATGTTTTATTGCTTTATGGTCTAATGTTTTTGTGCTTTTATTGAAATACTTTAAACTGAGGCAAATGTTTATACTTCATGAGGTAGAAATTGCAAAAATGTTAATACTCCCTTAATGTGTCACATTCTAAGAAAAAAGCAATGACCCAAGAAAATCTTCTAATTAGCTATATATGAATTAGATGACAACTCTGTTGCTGTAAGATAAATACATGACCTAAAAAATTAATTTATGAGTTTAGATTTGCTAAGTATATTTTTATTGTGTAACATATTTACTAACAACTATTTAGGCAGTTGAAAAATTAAAACAGTTTAGACCCTAAAGTAACACACACACACCCCTATTTTCAGCCTTTGCATGAGATTTCTTCAGGTGAAAAGAAAAAACACTATTTAAGGACTTTGTTCACGTGGTTGGGTTGCTTTTGTTCTATTCTAACCAAGCAATTACCTCCCTGTGTTTCAGGATCTAGATTTCTCATCACATCCACTGGAGCCTTGTATATTAAAGATGTACAGAACGAAGACGGATTGTATAACTACCGCTGCGTCACGCGGCACAGATACACCGGGGAGACGAGACAGAGCAACAGCGCGAGACTCTTTGTATCAGGTAGAAACTCACCGAGACTGTGTCAGCTGCTTCTGCTGTTCCTTTGTTGGTGTCCTGAGATGACTCCCCCAAAATTGTGGAATGTGTGACTAAAATGAAGGCTTCAGGTTTTTTTCAAAATATTTTAGCAATTTAAAATGTCTTTCAAAGCAGTATCGGTGCAATGTATTAATAGCACCAATGCAGATGTTCCAAGTGCAGTCGTTTTACATCTGTCAACCAAGCAAGCGACCCATTCACAGGATGTGCATTAGCACTTCGGGGAACAGCGGGGGAGAGTGGAATATCCATCTCGGTATTAGAAAGTCAAATCCCTGACCTTTGCCTTTGCAGCTTAAGTAAAGTAAAGTAGTTCCACATGATAGATATCCTATGTAGATATAAGAATGAGATGGAATTGAGCAAAGGTGGTTTGCTATCAGTACTTGAGGAGTATCTTATTTCATTTGCAGTGATGCTTTATGGGAAGAAGTACTGGAAAGTTATTGAGCATTGGGGTAATTAGAACATACACACTGAATACCCGCTTAATATCCTTGATAATGCAGTATCGGGATTTTTCTCTTCCCCACGCACACGCTCGACACAGCCGAAGCCAGCGTAGTCTTTCAAGGTCCAGCACAAATACAAGTCAGAATTAAATTATTTTTCCTCTGAACTTGCAATTTTTTTCTTAGCCTGTTGCTTTTCAAGTCAATTGTTACTTTCTCCCTTGTTTTATAGTTATGTCTTGTCAAGGAAAGTGAGTTAGAAAATGAATAACACCTGTCCTCTTAGTCCAGGGTAGCTTCAATGACAGCACCATATTCTACTGGTTCAAAATATCCTAGAAAAGGTTTTCTTTCCACTAAAGAAAAACTTTCTAATGATGTGTTCAGACTAGGAAGGAGAAGGATTTGAGGAAGAGGGGACGGATTGTGGTAAACGATTAATTTGGGGTCAACAAAACTAGTTAATAAGCGTTTCTCCATCCAAAAGATGACTTACGTGACGATGATCTGGGAGCCCGTCTTTCTCCTTCAAATGACCTTGTTTATAGCCACTCTAAATCATAAAGTGCTGATGTTCAGCTTTAACTTTCGGGATTGGAAAGGCAGGTTTACTTTTCTTAATCTCAAGGTGTGTGTATGTTTGTTTGTTCGTTTTGGAGTGATTCACCAATATGCTGAGAATTGGCAGCAGCGTCATGAGCGCTTGGTGGCCATGGCAGCCGCGGGAGTCCTGGGATCTCCCAGTGAGCACTGGGGAAGTGAGGAGCATCATGACACAATGGAGTGACGGGACTTCGTACATTAAGACACCAGCAGACGGGTGGCCAGGGAGTAAGACTGGACATTTGGGGATGAAGGCGCAGGTGGAGACAAGGAAGGTGACAGTTACAAGGAGAGGGGAGGGGTTTGCAGAGTCACATGTCACTGCAAGGCTCATACAAGGGTCTACCATCCGTGACAAATAAGTCATGATTTTTTGTCACGGGTATTTTAATAAAGAAGTTGAGGGAGAGACTTGTTAAAAGATCGGGACACAGACACAGAGTGCAGAATGCTATTCTAAATGCTAAGCTTTGAAGAAAAAGAGGAATACATTTTATTTTTAAAGTAGATTTAAGTTCATTTTACACATGTTTTTACATTTGTACACATGCAGTTTGGGTCATGGTGGGGACGCGTTAGTAGCAAGGTTTATAAGATCCTCAAACTCCTGAAACTAAAACAGACGAAGTGGGATGGCAGAGGGAAAAGCACGTGGATGACGTTTTCAACACAGCTCGGCGATGGAGACGCCCCGGAAACCCTAGAATATGGGTGAGTGTGGACGGACTACTGGTGACCGGCAAGAACACCAGTGTGGGGACAGCAGCCGTTCAGCAGAAGTGGAGGGCGGGGGAGGGACGGCCTGGCTGAGCTCCAGGACGGTCAGGAAACGCGTACCTCCAAAGCAGAGGGGCACCCCTATGTGGGCACTGGGAAATGAGCCTCAGAAGATTGACAGCACTGGACAGGGCTGCCCGGGCTCTGAGTTGCAGATGGGGAGAAAGGCCGTGAGCGTAGGCAGCGAGGACCGCAGGCTGGTGGTGGTCCAAGTCCTTGAAGGCCTCAGAAGCATTCAGCAAACACTCCTTTCAGAAGAACAGAGACTCGCCCTGAGGGAGACCGCTGGACTTGGAAATCAAACAGAGCCAGAGTGGAATCTGACAGTAACAGAGAGGAGGCTCCGGCAGCCTGGGAGGCCCGACAGGATTCTACCCTGTGAAATACGACAAAAGAAAAACACAACATGAAAAACTGAGCGCGTGGCGTTAGAATGAACAGAGTGCTCGAGGAAAGACATGACCGAAGGGGGAAACTCTCCCAAGCTAGTGCCGCTCTGAGAAGTGGGAAAAATATTTTGAGTCCATCAGGGTAAAATCCAGAGAGAAGGCTGGAAAAGCATCCTACGTCACCCTCTCCTGCAGGGAGCATATCCTGATTAACTAAGAAGTGCTATCTCATTGTAAATGGAAATAAAAGGAAAAAGATTTAACCCTTTACAACTTTATTATAAGAAAAAAGATGAAAATGAACCAAATAACGCTTTGGCAACTAAAAGTAACTAAAAAAATAGACACAAATCTTATGAATACTGTAGTTTATTGCTTGAAAATGATTAAAGCTTTGAAATAGCAGTATAAATCAGAAATAAAATAGTTCACAAGCACAATGACTAAAGGACAAAAATCTGTGAAACAAGAAAAGGCATAATTTAGGAAAGAATTCAAAAAAATTAAGAGTTATAAAATGAGGCAGAACACATCAGAAAATAAACACAACAGATAGCATAGTATGGGAAATAAAGAACAGTAAGAAAATACATTCAGAAATCAAACAAATAGAGGTAAAAAAATTAGTGTAAAGATATATTGCAGGCTGGCAAAGGTGATGGACACATATATAACTAGATTCTCTTAAAAAAAAAACCAAACCCTAGATCAGAGCAAGTATTTAAAACAATAATTCAAGCAAGTGTCCTGCAGTTAAACAATACACAATGACTTCATACAGAAAAGGCGTAACCGTCCCCGGGGAAATGGACCCAGCATGATCGACGTGTAACATATTCTAATAAAACTTGTCAACTGTAAATGTTAAGAAAAATATCTTTTCAGCATCCAGGGAATAAGTTCAAGTTACTTAGCAAATATAAAGAGAAAGAGATCAATGAAATAGAAAATAAACAAAAAGAATAGTAAAAGCAAACAAGTTTTCTTCCTAAAAATCAATAAAATAGACAAACTTAACCTATTTTTAAAATGTTGATTTTTATACGAGGACTAGGTTTTTGAGCCAGTCATTCTTTCTCTGAGGACACTAGAAAGGCTGGTCAAATGTGTACAAAAACGTCTGCCGGAAGTCGTCAGGAGCTAATGTGACAAGTTACAGGGCCGCATTCTGGAAGAAAACAGCCTCAAGAAGTGAGTCTGGTGTCTGGGCCGCTTGTCCAGCAGGGCAGTTGTAGAGGAAGAGATGAAGGCTGAGAAGCTCAGCAGCTCTTCTGAAAGCCTAGTAGGATCTGGAGGATAAAAGTTGGAGTCTGGGTCCATCGAAGTGAGGCACGGTGAACTCCACGTGCTCTGGATGTCAAAGGGCCGCAGTTTGGGAGTGAGTGAGAACCAGCCTGTGCTCCGGGACTTCACAGCCCGTAAAGCTGATCTTGGAATCCTAGCGCTGCGACGATCTCCCTTTCGCATTCCTGACTTTGGTTATTTTTGCTCTCTCATTTCCTCCTTCCTTCTTGATCAGTCTTTCTGAGGACTTTAAAAAAGATACTCCCACCCCATGCAGAGGAATTTGCCATTATTTAGCAAAATTGCGTATGAATTTATCTTCTTTGAGTGAGTAATCTAGGAAGTCTTTCCAATGATCCAGTGTGGAAATCATGCCTTATGCATAGAGTTACTAATCACAGAGTTACTTATACTAGCAAAATCCTGGAAATCAATAGGGGATAATTAAATAAACTGTAATGTAGTGCTGATTGAAATAACATGCAGGCACAGAGAATGAGGATAATCTCCATCGCATTAGTGAGGTAATCTTGGATATATTGTTAAGTGAAAAAAGGAAGGTGCAGGGCAGCGTATATAGTGTGTCTCTCTTATTTAGGGAAAGTGGAGGAATTTAAATATGTATGGATCTACTTATAATTGTGAAAAAATACTGGAAAGGTAAACTAAAAACTAATAAAATGGTTTTACCTCTAGGGAAAAAAGTGGATGAGACATGGATGGAAATAAGACATTTTTTAATATATCTTGTCATACAGTTTCAACTTTAGAACCATGCAAATGTTTTATATTTTGAAATATTAAACTCAAAAAGTAATTTAAAAATTGAAAATACAGTGAAATAAATGAATCTAAATGTATATCAAGTTGTTAGATAAAACATATTTCAAGTAACTTTAAGACACAATTTTTGCATATGACAAACATATTCTAAAGAAAAAAGGCTTAAAGTAAATTTTAAAATTTATTTGGTTGACTTATTTTTTAAATATTAATTTTTAAAAATATATATAGTAGAATATATAGTAGGATGGGGAAAAGTAATTAGTTTTATTTTATTAATATTTTTATTTGGAACCAAGATTTTCAGTGTAAGAGAAAAAATAAAAATACAAAAGGTAAGAATTTAAATAAAATCCTTGAAATGTCAAATTTTAATCGAAACTATCAGTACATGCTTTTTAAAAAAATATGTATTTCCAAAGTCTTTCCATTGAAAAGTCCCAAAAGTAATTGAGCACACAATAGCAACAAGCACCTCTAGCACCTAGATTGTAGTCTGCTTTCAAAATCATTCCCCACTAAAAGGAACCATGGCTTCTTGGAAGAAGAGTTGATTATAGGTCCGGGGCAGAAAATGCATAATAAGATGAGTCTGAAACATTAATGAGGTCTTTCAAATGACATGGGAGCCAACATGAAGACACTCTCACCAACCAAAAGGGCTAAGTTGAGCATCAAAACGTATGATTGCATATGATTGATAACCATTAAACACTATAAAAATCCGTGAGTTCATTATGATTTTATACCCATATATATCCACACATGTGTCCATATATGTATTTTTGTGTACATATATATTTACATATGCACACATGCACATACATTTTGTAATTTAAAAAAGCATTAAGAAGAATCTCATTGGTCTACATAGTGGTGACTGGGGCACCAAGTCTTCTTTTTGACACCTGGTGATTAAAAAAAGCAACTGTCTTTCCTGTTGCTATTGTAGTTCATGATAACCAAACCTCAGTTCAGGAGGAAAAGTTCTTATCTACAGAATAATTACATCTACTGAATTTGACAGAAATAAGAAAATTAGAAAATCACCATTTTTTTCAACCTTAATAAAATAATCAATTCAGCTAAATTCCAACATCTGATCTCGCCGATCAGTTTAGTGCTACTAAGTGTGGGGAAGCCACATCTTATGTGGATGTAATATGAATTACATAGTAACCTTCTCAAAGAGAAAGAAAAGAGGTTGAACATTTATCTAATCAATCCGTTGAACTAAAGTTGAGTTTATAAGAAAAATGGCTACAGCAATAGAGGAACAGGTTAAATGATACCATGAAGAAATAAATTCCGAATGGGGGATTTCTTACAACTTCGGTCCCCAATCCCCGGGTTGCAGGCCTGTACAGGTCCGTGGCCGGTTAGGAGGTGCCTGGCTGGTGAGCAAGCAAAGCTTCATCTGTATTTACAGCCACTGCCCATCGCGGGCATCGCTGACCCAACGCCACACCCGCCCGCTCCCCCGTCCATGGAAAAATGGTCTTCCTTGAAACTGCTCCGTGGCACCAAAAAGGTTGGGGACCGCTGTCCTACAAGATAACTCACCTGGTTTCTTCAGGTCAACAAGTCAAAGACATGGGAGGAAAAAGTGAGGAGGACGTGCCTGCTCTGCAATCATAAGATACTCCACAGATGCAACAATTAAATGCAAACTGTAGAAAGATCGCAATTTAATTAATTCAATTGTTTAAATAATGAACGTTTTTTAGCTGATCAGGAAAAAATGAATATGGAGTGTATAATCGATGAAACCAAGAGATTATTATTACTATTGTGTGATATTGGGATTGTGGTTATATTTCTAAAAGCCTCTATTTTTATTAAAGAAACATACTAACGATATAGTGATAAAATTACGTAGGTTCCCTGACTTGCTGCAAATACTATAGCACTAAAAACAAAGACTATAAAGAAATTAAAAGGTAGATGAAAATAGAAAAATTTTGGTACCAGTGGTATCTGCACAGTGTATATATGGAATATATTATATTATTTTCTCTACTTTTGTGTAAGTTTTCCAATTTTTGCGATAAAAACAATTTTTGTAAATGTACATTAAAAAGTTTGAACACAAGAGCATAAAAATTAAAGCCAACAATGCTATTTGGTTGTTCTAATTTGATACATGATCAAATATCCCTGTAAGAGCCTGTTGCAACCATTGCTTAAATGGTGTGCTTAAAAGAAATGCCCCATTCCTTTTTTGTAAAACAGTCTTATTGGGATATAATTTACCAATCATAAACTCCATCCAATTCAATCATTTTACAAAATTTGTGGAGTTGTGCAACCATCACAGCGATCCAGTTTTAGAATATTTTCATCACATGAAAAGATTCCTCCTGCTCATGAGCTATCAACTTCAATTTCTATTCTCAGTTCCGGGAAACCACTAATCTGTTGTCTGTCTCTAAAGATTTGCATTTTATGGATATTTCATATAAATTGAATCATATAATATTAATATATGGATTTTGTATCTGGCTTCTTTCATTTAGCATAATCTTCTGAGGTTCATCCATATTGTAACATGTATCATTAGTTCACTCTTTTCTGTTGCTGAATAGTATTTCATTGTATGATATGTCGCATTTTGTTTATTCCTTCACTAGATGATGGACATTTGAGTTGTTTCTACTGTATGACTATTTTGGATAATGCTGCTAGGAACATTTGCATATATAAGTCTTTGAGTGAACATATGTTCTTATTTGTCATAGATACCTAGAATTTGGAGTTTTACAATAAATTGAAGTTTAGACATTTTCAGACACTGCCAAACTGTTTTCCTAAGTGACTGCACCATTTTACATTCCACCAGCAATGTATGAAGATTCTAGTTTCTCCAAGTCCTCACCAGCACTTGTTACCGTTTCTGTTTTTTGTTGCAGCCATCCTGCTGGGTGTGATGTAATACCTCACTGTGGTTTTAACTTGCATGACCCTAAGGGCTACTGCGACTGAGCATCTCTTCATGTAGTTACTAGTCATTCGTGTATCTTCTTTGGTGACATAAAATTCAAATATTTGCCCATTTTCGATTGAATTGTTTCTTTTTATTATAGAAATATAAGGGTTTATTTTTAATATGTTGTAGATACAAATCCTTTATCAGAAATATGCTTTTCAGTTATGTTTTCCCAGCCTGTGGCTTCTTATTTCATTTTCTTAATGGTGACTTTGAAAGTGCTGGAGCTCTTCATTTTGAAAAAGATGAATATATCATGTTTCTGTTGCTCATGGTTTTTGGTGTTATGCCCAAGAATTCTGCCAAACCCAAGGTCATGAGGATATTTTTCCTATCTTTTCTTCTAAAAGGTTTATAATTTTAGCTCTTACATTTTGGTCTATAATTCATTTTGAGTTAATTTTTGTAGGTGGTGTGAGGCAAGCCTCTAAATTCTTCTTTTTGATGTGGATATCCAATTGTCCCAGCCAGCCGGTCATTTTTTTTTTTTTTCAGGCAGGATCTCACTCTGTTGCCCAGGCTAGAGTGTGCAGTGGTAGCATCATCATAGCTCACCGCAACCTCAAACTCCTAAATTCAAGCCATCATTCCACCTCGGCCTCCCAAAGCACTGGGGTTACATGTCATCAGAATTATATAGCACTATTTTAAGTGTATTTGAAAAATTTGTCTGTAGTTAGTTTTAGTTAGAATATAAACTTTTAAGTGCCATCATTGGACATTGATTTTATATGACTAGCATTAGAAGTGGGTACATGGTTTTTCCTGAGATTGTGGGATTGATCTGCAAAAAAAATCAATGTCCTAGCACTCTGGGAGACCGAGGCAGGAGGATTGCTTGAGCTCCGAAGTTCAAGACCAGCCTGAGCAAGAGTGAGACCCTGTCTCTACTAAACATAGGAAAAATTAGCAGGGCGAGGTGGCATGTGCCTATAGTCCCCGCTACTCGGGAAGCTGAGGCAGGAGGATTGCTTGAACCCAGGAGTTTGAGGTTTTGGTGAGCTGCGACACTATGATGACATCACTGCACTCTACGCAGGGTGACAGAATGAGACTCTGTCTCAAAAAAAAAAAAAAAATCAGAGCTGCACATTGTGGTGTTGGTTACTGGCCACCCCTGCGAAAGGGGTGACATCTTTGTGCTACTTTCTCCAACCCTAATCTTACCTCCTGCTCTAAGCAAAATGACAGATTTCATAACTATTTTTCATCTGACTTTGTAATATCTCCATTCTTCTACTCTGTCCTGACTAAAATGTGTTGCTCAAGAGCAAGAGCTATTATTATGCTCCCATGTTCTTAAATAAATGAAGGCAGATTTCAGAGTAATATTAGAGATGCTTACTCCAAAACATATATCTCAGGTATAATTTCTTCTTACTAAACAATATCCCCATGGTGTTTGTATTGTCTGCAAGTCAATGTATGAAGAGGTAATAAAATCACACATGGTTGAGGATGTCCAAGATCATTTTTGGAGTTGGCCCCAGGAAGGGGCCAGGCCAAGGAATAGGACATCCCTGTTCCTTTTAGTTCACCATACTGACCAGGGTGTGCAGGTGATGATACTTCTAGTAAAATGGGTGTGGACAGCTAGCCATTTCCCCAGATTCTCGGTCAACATTTGAGGATACCAGGGATTAGTGAGACATCATGTCTTAGGCTTGTCTCTTCTTAACTATTCTGTCCATAAGAAAGTAGCTGGACCTTCAAAGCACCACTTTCCAAAGTCTGTTTGCAATTTCCTTTAGAAGCAGGTGGAATGAAGCAATGAGGTTTTTCCTAACACAGGCTCTGTTCCTGCCATTGAGAAACTTTTATATCTCTGTCTCCCTCTGGACCCTCAGAGTCAAAAGTGCGAATGGAACTAATTACGGAACATAGAATTCTTCAGTTAATGAGTGATGACGTTTCAGAAGAGTCTTGGAAACTCAGCCACATATTCTTTCGGTTATTTAAGTTCCCTCATCATATCACTTCACATTGTTCTCACGAGACACCAGCGAAGTGAAAAGAGCAGCAAGTTTATAATGAATTTCTGTCTCTGATGATCACAAAGGAAATGCAAAGCACAAGAAGTTTCAGCTAAATGTTTTTATTCTCGGTTTTCAGTGGTGCCTGTTGACTACCCCAGTGGCTCACTATAGAATCACAACCTTTTAAAGAGATCTTTCTTGAAGGTTTTTTGTTGTCGTTTCTTTGAACATAGTTTACTTCTCACACACATAAAAGAAGTCCGGAAGGTGGTGTGGCAGCTCTAAGGTTGCCAGGGACCAAGATTTTATCTTTCTGATCCGTCATCCTCATGTATGATTCTATTCTCAACGTGATTTCATAGTCCAAGATGGTTGCTGGTGCTCCAGCTTTTACGTCCACATTCCAGGTGGTGAAAAGGAGGAAAGGGAAAATGTGCAAGGACACCTCTGCAAGCTAAATTACCTTTAAGAAAAATTTCCTACAAATTCACACATTTTTGCCTCTTACATCTCATCAGCTAGAGTTTTTTTCTCTAGCTTTAGTGAGGATACTTGACAAATAAAAATTGCATATATTTATGTTGTCCAAGGTGATTTTTATATATGTTATAAATATTTATAATACAATGGTAACATATTGTAATGATTACTGTAATCAAACTAAATAACATATTTATCACCTTACACAGTTACCATTTGTATGAGTGTATGTGTTTGTGCTCATGTGTGTGTGGTGAGAACATTTAAGATCTTTGCACTGTTGTCCAGGCTGTAGTGCAGTGGTGTAATCGTAGGTTACTGCAGCCTTGAACTCCTAGGCTCAAGCAATCCTCCTGCCTCAGCTTCCCTAACAACTGGGACTACAGTCATGTGCCACTACACCTGGCTAATTTTTTTTTTTATTTTTTGTAGCGACAGGGTCTAGCTATGTTGCCCAGGTTGGTCTTGAACTCCTGCCCTCAAGAGATCCTCCCAAAATGCTGGGATTGCAGGCGTAAGCCACCAATGCCTGACCTGTTGCTCTCTTGGAAGGAGCAGTCTGATGTTCCTATTTATAAAAAGACAATCCCATTCTTGCCCTGAACTGATCACTCTTGTTGAAGTATGCCGACTCCGAATCTTTCAGTTACTGGTAGGGAAGGACAAGCAGAAGCTCTGACCAGCGTTCATTGACCCTTTTACAAATTCTGAGCAGAAAGAATTTGTAAGAATGGGGCACATTTTTCTGTTCACCTATAAAACCTTAAGGACCTGTATCAATAGTTGGTCCGAAGTATAGGATTTAAATTATACAGGAAGCCGTGCAATTCTATATGCCCACTTCGATTTCTCCTTCACCGCCTCTAAGAGTTTTTCTTTCTTCTGCAGACCCAGCGAACTCAGCCCCGTCCATCCTGGATGGGTTTGATCATCGCAAAGCCATGGCAGGGCAGCGTGTGGAGCTGCCTTGCAAAGCGCTTGGGCACCCTGAGCCAGATTACCGCTGGCTAAAGGACAACATGCCCCTGGAACTTTCAGGAAGGTTCCAGAAGACCGTGACAGGGCTGCTCATTGAGAACGCTCGCCCCTCGGACTCAGGCAGCTATGTGTGTGAAGTGTCCAACAGATACGGAACTGCTAAGGTGATAGGCCGCCTGTACGTGAAACGTAAGTTGGACGGTAACTTGCAAAGGTGCTGTTGGCTTCCATCGGCGGAGCTCCTGTTGTAAGGGAGTCTCCAGGCTGTCTCTGTAGCCTCCCATTAATTCTCACAGTAGCAAATCGTAGCCCCATTTTGCAGATGAGGAAATTAATGCTCAGACGAATTGCCCAAGGTTGTGCAACTAGAGAGTATTGAGTGCGGGATTTGAATTCAAGTCTGTCTGACCCTCAGACCTCTGAGATGCCCATTAGGTGGCAGGACAGCTACATTTCCAAGATACATCTGCAAGATAGCGTTGCCCAGCTGGTGAATTCAGAATGGCCAAACTCTCTAAAAATGGACAGCAAAGGGCAGGATTGTTCTTTCAGCACAAATGACGGTAGCCAATCAAAGTAGTTGTGCTTGGTCTGTTTCCAGATAATTTCTACATTAAATTCCTAAATGGGGCTATTATCAGCAGAAATATAGGGCTCTAACTAACCCAAATACTGTGCCCACCAGGTGTGAATTTGCCCATCCCCTCCTCTCCCCTCCCACCTGCCTGACACCTGATGAATGTTACTTCCACATGTGACTCGGGCGGTGCAAAGGCAATATATGGAACCAAAGAGTTTGTACCCCTGTAATATTCTGAAATAAAAAATAAATAAATTACCCAGATAATGGACTTAAGACTCAGTACTTTAGATCATTTATTTAGTCCAAGTATGGTGGATGTATTTCATTTCTCAACTGAAGTGGTAGCTGCCTCCAAGGATGGGTCGAGGAGCAGCTGCAGGCAGACTGGGAGGGAGGCAGGGAGTGACACGGGGGACACTCTAGTCAAACACCCCCAATTTAACTCGTGCAGAAACCAAATCAAAGTGAATCACCCGAGTCACGTGGCCAGAATGGGTGGCAGAGCCATGGTCAGCCAGGATGTCTTAGTTGCCAGTATAATGCTTCTTTTATTTTTTCAGTGCATATTTTTTATTTGATGAACTGAACTGAACAAACTAACCCTCAGGGATCTCACGCTGAGAGGGGAGGCGTTTTCTTTCTCTGTTTTCCCCCCAGCCCCTCCCTATTTATGGAACTGTCTCCTCAGTGGACACCCGACTATAGCCTGCCTGCCTGAGAGAATGCATTTGAACTACGTATCCACTTGATTATCTGGAACCAGCTGACCAGAAATTCCCTGGTTAAGCCGCCTATGGCATAATTCCTGCAAATATTATTCTAACATGCTGAGGCTTGGAGTAGAAATAGAAGATAAAGTCTGCACAGTTATACTTCTGTGGTCGAAGAATCACATAGAGGAAATAAACCAGCATTGGACAGCCAATGAGTATTATCCCCATAGGCTCGAAATCTCTTCTGTGACTCCTTAGTTTCCAGTGAATAAAGCTTGTAGTAGAGAAGGCATCTCCAGCAAACCTTTCTGGTCCTGTTTACCATTTCTTTGCTTCAATAGAAACGTAATCTTGCTAGATCCTGTGTCTTCCTAATCCCTGTACAAACTCATTCCTTTCCCGATTGCAAGTTCTGTTATTAATGTTCCTCCATTCACATGGGAAGATTATTTTCTAATACTTGGCTTTCTAACATTTCCCATCTTTCTTCATCTAAGGTATCGCTCCATTCCCAGGGACACGTTTCTCCTTTCCCACCTGGCTTCCGCTTCACTCTCAGGGTATCCTCTCTCTTTCTTTCTCTCAAGGCATTTATCAAGAACTATGTCTTAAAAATGATCTGTGGAAAAATCTTAATTCTGACTGCCTATTTTCGTAATTGTAATCTGCCACATCGGGGCTTCTTGAACGTTCTGACTGCTCCTTCTGAGTGCAGAAGAGAACTACTTTTTCGTTCTTGTCTCTCTTCTGTAGATGGAAAGCATTCTTTTGGGTTCCAAATTCAGAACCCTCTTCTCTTCAAGCAAGTCTTCTGTTTTCCATTGGCTCTCTCTGTCATCCGTATGACTTCAGATTCCTCACCTCCGAAAATAAGTTCTGAATCTGTATGTTTAGCCTCAACATCTCGCATGAGTGTCAGACAAGCATGTCTCCAAGTTTTTAGTTTCTTATTTTATTTCAAAATATTACAAGTGTAGAAACGTTTTGGTTACATCAATTGCTTTTGTACCATTTGAGTCAAAGCTATAAATGTGCCTATCACCCAGATAGTGTGCATTGTACCCATTAGGTGTGAATTTAGTTTTATTTCAGATGTTTAGCAGGCACTTCAAGAGAACAATGTAGGATACCAACTGAACTCTCCACCTCTCTTCTGAACTCTCCACCTCTCTTCCTTCCAAATGGATCATCTTATTATTAGGAACATTTTCCTTTCTCTCATTCCCCAAATACCAACTTTAAATCTTGGGTCCTCTTTAAGCTGTTCCTTTCTGTGGTCAAATCCTGCTAAGTCCTAGAGATTGGATCTCACAGAGCTTCTCAGCTCTGGTCTCAACCACCACCCTGTCCTAGAGTGGGTCTTCATCGTACCTGCACTAGACATCCGCGATGCCTCCACTGACCAGTTTCCCCCACTCTAATTTGTCAGATTCCATGTGATCAATCAGTTCCCTTAAAAATATGTATGACTATGGCACTGACTTACTAAATATTTCTGAATGCTTCTTTTAGTTATCTCTGCTTTGATTCCAAAGTCTCCTAGCCCTTAGCAGTCGTGTCTCAGACTGCTCTTGTCATTCGTTTCCCATTATTCTCCTTCAGGGGTTTGCTGCTGCATCCAAACTGAATCAGACACTTCCCCAGACACACCTGTGCACTGGGCCTTCATTCACGTGGTTACCACTTCCCACAATGCCCTCTTTCCATCCAGCTGGCTTCAGTTCTAGCCATCCTTGATTATCTTGGGCCTTTCCTGCTCTTCTGTAGATACTCGTACGATATATCTCCAAGGGCTCCTACATCACTCTGCTCAGTCACTGTAACCATTTTTGTACTTGTCTTATCAATTCAGAAGACTGAGCTTCTTGGAACCAAAGACGTCACAGTGTGGTGAGATGAGAAGTCAGGAGCAGCTGGGGTAAAAACCTGTTTTTTGTTTGGTTTTTTGTTTGTTTCACCATTTAACTATTGGGTAGATTTAGTTAAGTTACTTAACCTCTGAATAACCATTTCCTCTTCTGTAAAATGGAGATAACACAAAATGTTATGATTATGGGAAGACTGATTTAATGTATGAAAGATATTTGATAATTTTATGGCATGTGCTAGTTGTACCACATTTATTTTTGTCTCATCTGTGCATTTGACCCCATCCTTGGTAGATGTTCAGTAGAATCTTCCCACGTTGAATTGGGTTTGTTGAATTGAAAACAGAAGAAGTCAGTATGGGAGTTTCATCACTGTCCAGATCAATTAGCCTCATTTTAAAGAAAAACTCTGTTTCATGGTCACAAATTCTAATATCAACTTGCTTTTTCACAATTTTGTGGTGCTGGCCCTGGTTAAGCCACATACAGCGTATGAGTGAGTCTATGTGTGTGTGAAAATAGCCCAGAGCAAACCTGTCAGTGCTACCTTGGGAAAAGGCAAATTAGGATTTATATATTCAAATACTTATCCATATTGGTAACCAGGGCGTTGCATTTCTTGTCATCAGTTAATTAATTCTGTCATCCTCACATGTCCTCAGTGAGAAGGCAGTTTGACCAACATTATTACATTGGTTGTGTAGAGAAAGCCAGGGAGAAAACCCACGAAGAGGATGTTCCCAAACAAAATGGTGCTCTATAAACTGATACTGAATATACCAACTGTATGGAGGGTGCTTGCAGTGACATATTTGCCCTGTTGAAAGTCCAGCGTGTTGTTGAAATGATATCTAGTGATGTTTTTACCTTTTTTCTCTCTCTCTTATTGAAATCTCCAGAGCCACTGAAAGCTACCATCAGTCCCCGGAAGGTTAAAAGCAGCGTGGGGAGCCAGGTTTCCCTGTCCTGCAGCGTGACAGGATCTGAGGACCAGGAACTCTCCTGGTACCGCAATGGTGAAATCCTCAACCCTGGAAAAAATGTGAGGATCACAGGGATCAACCACGAAAACCTTATAATGGATCACATGGTCAAAAGTGACGGGGGCGCATACCAGTGCTTTGTGCGCAAGGATAAGCTGTCCGCTCAAGACTATGTGCAGGTGGTCCTTGAAGGTCAGTGGGCCTCGTTATAGGGTACGGCTGACAAAGAACTCAAACCCAGAGGACTCAGAAAAGAATAAAGAACGAAGCAGTCCTGATAACTCTGGTGTCAGGTCTCTATCTCACCCTCATTTTTTAAGCTAAATCAGGCAAATAAGGGAGAAAGTTCTGATGAGAGTGAAATTGTATTATATTAGAAGTAACATGAACATTGCCCACTCATGTGTTTAAAGTTGCTTGTCAAGATATAAACCTCAGAAACTCAAAACTTATAGTTTTACTGACAATTCGCTAACTTCTAGACCAGGGTTTCTCAATAATGCCTTGTTCTGGGGGCTATTTTATGCAGTGTTGGATGTTTTGCAGCACCTCTGGCCTCTATGCTCTAGAGGCAGGCTAGCAGCACCCCCTCCCAGTTATGTCAACGAAAAACATCTTTGGACCTTGCCAGCTGTTCCCTGGGTGGGATAGGAGGAATAACCACCAGTGGAGAAACACAACCTTAGAGAATAAGCGCAGAGCAAAATTTCAGTATAGTGCTTGGTGGAGTGAAAAGATGGCATCTGATTGATACAGTTGTCTGTAGTTGAGTCCAAATTTTCACAGATTTGAGCGAATGGTATTTGTGAAGAATTACTTTGTGGTACAATAACAGATTTTAGATATGTTATACTGTTTGCTTTTCTTAACTGCTTAATGCATACTAACATCTTCAAGCATATCAATCAGCCAGGGAAAGAAGCTATCACAGGTAACATTTAAATAAGACATATATTTATCACCAGATAATTAACTAGCTTCTGTGTATTTGTGTGGTTTTTTGGAAATTATGTCTTTATATAATTTAAAATTCATCTGTTATCAATTGATTAAAATAATTAAATGATTTTCAGATAGCCTAAATGGAGAGAAAATAAAATTCATTAATATATGAAAATAAGATTAAATATTTCTTGATGTTAAGATGATATTTCTGTTATTTTTTTTAACCTTAGCTAATTTATAAGCAGTAGCAGGCTTAGCAAGAGATTCCTACTTTGATTCAAGGATTTCATTGCAGACAGTGAGGGTTTTTTAAAGCAGAGGTGAAATTAGCTGAAGGCATGGTACTCATATTAAATGCCTGACACCGTGTTCCACAGTATAATTAAGTGTGGAAAGTAATCAATTTGTACAGAGCCAGTTTGCTAATGATGATACACCCTCTAGTCCTTACATAGTCGCTATTTTTAGATTCTTTGTAGGAAAAGGAGAGATTACCTGTCTAGTCCGAGTTACCTCGGCAACCATCTCTGGTGACTAAGAAAACCTAAAAAGCATATTGATAATCCATAATGATGCCGAAAGAGTTCAGGTTATCAGAGTGACAGCAAGAAAGATTTCAAAGACACTCAGGTCTCCCCGGGAAAATAATGTCTGCTTTCATCTCCAAAAAAGCCTGTCACTGGAACAAGAAAAGGGGGCAGAGGAGCATACTGAACATACTCACAGATTTATTTGCCGCATGTCAGTTTCCATTCAGGACGAGAAGCTTCACTTTATTTTTTCTCTTCTGAGAGATGACAGTGCTAATGTAGCCAAAGAGAGCAGAAATGGAATTACAAATACATATCTAGTACCTGCTTTAAAGTGGTATCTAGCTGGTTTCCTCTGAGAAGAACGTTCCATTATTCTCACTCAAATAGCTATGGATTAATATACGATTATAAAAATTCAGAAGACTATGAGCTAGAAATGAACATTGATATAATGGAGAATCTGGGAGTATGTCCTATGGGGCTAAAAAATGGAATCTAATAATTATAGGTTCAGAATAAACCATAATACCTTGAAAAATGAAATAATAAACTAGAATAATAACAGTCTCTAGTTCTAGAAATGGTAAAATAGCATTTATCAGACTAAATCCCAAGCTGATAAAAACTAAAAACTTTGGAAAAAGCAAAACTGTACGTAGACACTAGAGACACCAAAAGTAGGCAGAAAGGGTTTGAAAGAAAGGAAGAGGATTAGATGACATCTACACTGATACCACTTTCCCCCTGAGGACATTCCCCAGTCCACGAGGTGAAGGGGAAAAAGAATAAAAGTGGAGAGATGCAGTCTTATAAGACTGAAATAACAGAGGACAGAGATCTAGTCTCCCAAAACACCTGCACATTGAGGGATTGGGGCAGAAATTCCAGGAAAGAAGGAATAGCAGTAGCAAGTCCACAAACCTATAAATAAACCTCCTTGGAAAGCTTGGTTGACACCTGAACTGTAAAAATGTAGGGGAGAATCCAAGTCTACAATAAAAAATAACTAGACATACGAAAAAACAGGACACTGCGACCAAAGGACAAGAGACAAAACAGGCTATAGAAGCAAAACACAAGAGGACCCAGATGTCAGAATTTGCAGACAAGGACTTTAAAGCTGCTATTTCAAATATGTTCAATAACTTAAAGAAAAATGTGGACATAATGAGTAGACATATGGGAAAGACCAACAGAGAAATGGAAACTATAAAAAGGAATCAATAGAAATGAAAACTTCACTCTATTTGCTTTAACACAAGATTAGAGAAGGAGGAAGAAAGGATCAGTGGACTGGAAGATAGATTAAAAGAAATCATCCAATCTGATGCGTGGAGAGAAAAAAGGCTGCAAAGAAAATTATGAGAGCCTCGGTGACAAGTGGGACATTGTCAGATGACCTGACATACATGTGATTATGTATGATTTCTCCCAGGAAAATAGGAGACAGGAGTGGAGAAGAAACAAGTGTTTAAAGAGATAATGGCCTTAATTTTTTCAAATTTGATATAAAAAATAAAGTTGCAGAGCCAGAAAAATCAGAAAAACCCAAAAATAAATACAAAGGAAATTACATGTGAGCACACCAAGTCAAGCTGCTGAAAACCAAAGATGATGAGAAAATCTTGTAAATTTGGGGGAGGAAAATATTACATAAAGGTATATTATTAATAATACAAATGGGGAATGACTTCTCATCAGTTACTTTGGAGAACAGAAGAAAATGTAGCAACCAGCATCTTTAAAATGTTGAAGAGAAGATAAAAAACAAACAAAAACATAGCCCTGCCAATCTAGAAATCTATAGCAAAAAAATAGTCTTTAAAAATTAAAGCAAAATAAAGTTATTTTCAAAAAACAAAGAGTGAAAGAATGTGATGTTAGTAGACCTGCACATTAATACGTGACACATAATACATAATAAATACATAACAAATGAAGTCACGAAAAGTGAAGAAAAAGACATAAAATGGAAATTCAGAACTATAGGAGAAAAGAGCATGAGAAATGGTAAACATGTTAGCAAACATTTACCAAAATTACATTTTTCTCTTTTAATTTACCTAAAAAATAATTGACGGATTATAATATTATAAAATCACAGCACTGTATTATAGAGTTTATAGCATAAATAAATATAATAACACAGAGAACAGAATGTAATTTAAATTATTTAAAATTATTTGTTGCAAGGTTCTTACATTTCACATAAAATACTACAATTTTAACTTTTAGTAGATGTAAACATATACACACATACCTATACGTATATGTATACACATGCACATATATATCAGTTGGAGTTTATCCTATAAATGCAAGATTGCTGAAACGTTAAAAATCTAATCTATGTGAGTCAATATATAAAGGAGAAAAAACAATTGATCATCTCAATATATACAAGAAATAATCATTTAACAAAATTCAACATCTATTCTGAATTTAAAAACTCAGCAAAGTATTCAGTAGGAATGTTGGGAGTTTCCTTGATCTCATAAGGGGCATCCATTAACAATTTACAGCTAATGGTTAAGCACTAAATGTTTTTCATTTAAAATTGAGACCAAGGCAAGGATGTTCAGACCCACCACTTCTATTAAACATTATACTAGGAGTCCTAGTCAGGCATGAATAAGAAACAAAATGCATAAAATTTAAAAAGGAAATCTGTCTTTAATCACAGGCATTGTTGTATACACAGAAAATCCCAAGAAAACTATAAAGCAATTCCTATAACTGGGTTTAGAAAGTCATAGGATACAAAAACAATATACAAAATGCATAGTAGGAACAAATAATTGGAAAATAATATTTTGAAATTTTCATTTATAATAACATAAAATGTAAGATATTTAGGAATAAATTTCACACAAGTGTAAAATATTTCACATGTAAAACTATAAAACCCTACTAATATAAAATTCAAATAACCTGAAAAATTAGAAAAATATAGCATATTCAAGGATTAGAAAGTATTTTTATGTTAACAACTTTCTCTAAAATGATCAATGTAATTTCAATCAAAATCCCATCGTGTTTCTAGATTGATTTTAAAATTTATAAGGAAAAAAGGAAGTCTTATAGTCTAAGTTGATCTAAAATATACATATGGAAAGTAAAGGACTGAGAGCCACTCAGTCTTGAAAAAAAGTAAATTTGAAGGACTCATACTATTAGGTTTGAAGACTTACTATAAAGATACATTAAACAAGATAAATATATGCTCAATAGCTGATGAATTGATTTTCAAAAGGGCACAGAATATTCAATAGGTGAAGGAAAGCCTTTTCAACAAATAGCACTGAAACAATAAATGCACGTCAAAAAAATGAGTATCATTCCTTATCTCACATCTCATACCTTACACAGACCTGAATGTGAAATTTAAAAATGTGAAATCTCTAAAAGAAAAAAGAAAAATTCTTCCTTACTCAGAGAAAGGCAAAGATTTCTTAGGAACAGAAAACACTAAATGTCAATGACAAAGATGTTATTAAGAAAATGAAAAGGCAACCACAGACTGGAAGAAAATCATTTTACACACACAAATATTTTCTCTGTAGTATATATGTCTGACAGATATTAAATATAATCCATATTGAATATCTGACAATATATGGGACCATTATAAGATACCTGACATATATAGTATGTATATTTACTTGTACTTCATATACATAAAGAACTCTACAAATCAATAACAAAAGGGCAAACAGTCTAACTTAAAAAAAATGGACAAAACGTTTGAACAGACATTTCACAAAAGGCAATGCACAGATTACCAGTAAGCACTTGAAAAACATCACTTCCGTCATGTTCCTGGCAAAAATGTACAACCTGCATTTAATCCTGAGGGGTTATGAGACAAACCAAATTTGAGCAACTGGCTACAAAAAAACTCTTCAAAAATATCAAAGTCAAGAAACACAGAAGAGATTGAAGATTATTCCAGATGAAAAGATACTGAAATGACATGACAAGTAAATAATGTGTCATACTGATTGGACTGGAAAAAAGGAACATTATTGATCAATTGGCAGAATTTGAACATGGACTGTGCGTTAGGTAATAGTACTGTTCCAAAATTATATTTCATAATTTTATTAAGTGTACTGTGTGTATGATAGAATATATGTATTTACCATAAAAAGTACATACTCTATTATTACATTTATTTAAAGCTCAAGAACAGGCAAAATTAACGCATCATTTCTGATAGAAATCAGAACCGTAGTTACCTATGGTGGATGGAGATTGATTGAAAGGAGCCCATAGGAACCTTTTGTGATGGAAATGTTTTATATCTTGATCATTTTCATGGATATACAGGTGTATATATTTTCCAAAACTCATGTGTTTACTTAAGACCTATACATTTCATTGTATGTAAACTATACCGACAAAAAAATTAGGCTAAAGAACACTTTCCTAAACAGATAAAAACACTCGAGTTTACAGTGCTTACTGTAAAATCGGTGCAAAGAAACTTACAGCTAAACACCAGCCTACAAAAATCGAGGAATTAGAAGGACAAACAAAAATAACCTCGATCCTCCCAAGCCTTAAGGACGGGTTATGCACCACGAATAGCAATCATGATGACATCTAACTTCTCTGTAAATTTAAATACAGAGTACGATGAGGCAATGTCTACAGTGTCTTAAAGGCAAAAGCACAGACTTTTCATTTTAGTATTTTAAAATTCTTTTTTCGTCTCTGATAGTAAGAGACAAACGCTTGCAATCCAAGGACACTGCAATATGCTACGTAGGAATGCATCTGGGAGAAAAAAAATCCTACTCCGGGCCTTCTCCAGCCACCTGAAACAAGAGTTGGATGAAGAAGTGAGATGCAGGAATTTGGGAGCGAATAGGTGATAGAGGAACATAGGGAAGGGCAGCAGCTCAGCCCCCACCGACTGCCAGGAGGACCCCCCCAGCTGGCCTGCCCGGCCACAGAACCAGACTGCAAAGAGACACTTCCCTCAGGGTTATTTGGAACTGTTAACGGTTATCTTTCCTTGATGGAATTACAAGCTATCCTCAATTTTGTTTTCCCCCTTTCTTTTATCTATACTTTCCAATTTTTCAACTAAGATATATTACTTTTATAGTCAAAATTAAAAACTAAAAAAAAAATTCTAGTAATCATTATAGGACAAATCCTTTAAGGGAGCACAAAAATTCTTTTATAAAACAAAACACGTGCCCTCTAGCAAGGTTTATTACCAGACTCAGAAATCCTGTTGCATGTGGTCACGATTATGTCAAAATGACCCACTTATGCCTAGTAAAAATGTGTCACAATGTTGATTTGTATGCCTGAGGCTGGTTGGCCTATTGGTAACTTTTATTCTTTTGATTTTCATACATTTCCTTTAATATGCATGTATCTCCTCGTTAGTGGAAATACATATTAAAAAGAAACATGCATTTGTGATTATTATCATATAATAAGAGGAAAATAGTCCATTTATGTGACAGAAAAATAATGGAATATGAAAATTTGATCTTTGTTAAACATATGAGAAATTCCTAAGGAAACTTCTCTTGAGATTAAGATCCTAGTTTGCTTGTGACGGTTCTGGGTCACGCCTGTTCTTTTGGTATAATTATTAGCAGTACCCATTTCACTCTCAAAATTGTCCCAGATTGGATGTTAAATTATATGGCCACCCTACTTAAGATACTTTTAGAGATGTTTAATATATAATATTTAATACAAACTTTATTTAGCTTCTACCATTCTCAGAGACTTCATGGAAATTTACATGTAATTACCATTTGTAATTAAAACCATAAAAGATTATTTCCTATGAGAAAATGATGAATATGAGATAATCAGTCTCCCAGCAGTTTCCTTTATTCCTCTAAACAATTCTCTCGTGAGAAATCCCTAAATAACTTGAGGGAAGTAAAAAGCTAAAGTGACTGTTAGTTTTTTTGGAGGTGGGTGGATTTCCTCTCTGTTTATAACTTTGGGTGGGGATAGATGAGTTTTGAACTGGAGACTTCTTGGGAGTTGCCATTGTTTATCCTGAACATCTGGGGTGCATTATCGTTGCTCTTGTTACAACAATCAGGAAATATTAAAGCGATTTATAGAAGCTTGCTAATGCGAGGCTTACCAGTTTTGAAAGGAGTGAAATCTCATTCTGATTGGGATTTCACTTTACCAATAAAACCAGACCTTTGTAGACAGTCTTTAACAACCACTACATCTGCCTCTAACCACTGAATAAATGTATTTGGGATTTGTTTAATTATCTGTATGTGCCACTTCCTTCCACAATTTGTTTTCCTGCAGATGGAACTCCCAAAATTATTTCTGCCTTCAGTGAGAAGGTGGTGAGTCCAGCAGAACCGGTTTCCCTCATGTGCAACGTCAAGGGAACGCCTCTGCCCACCATCACGTGGACGCTGGACGACGACCCGATCCTTAAGGGTGGCGGTCACCGCATCAGCCAGATGATCACGTCGGAGGGGAACGTGGTCAGCTACCTGAACATCTCCAGCTCCCAGGTGCGGGACGGGGGCGTCTACCGCTGCACGGCCAACAACTCTGCGGGAGTCGTCCTGTACCAGGCTCGAATAAACGTAAGAGGTGCTTGTCAAATCAGCTCCTCAAAAAAACACACATAACTCATTGTAGTGGAGGAGAAGGTTTCTGCATGCACTGAGCGGAGTCTTGGAATGCCAAAACGGATTAACTGTTGCTTCCCGTTTCCTACCCGTTCCTTCCTACTCAGGAATGGCACTGACTGGGTTAATGTTGGAAATGACATGTTGGTTTCTCTAGTCAGCTCGTTCCCTTTTTCTACTCCTAGAGTTGTCCACTCGATCTTTCCTGTCCTGGTTTATGCTGTGCATGCTTTTTCCTTTCTCCTTTTCTTCTGTTACTACATCCATGGTAACCCTTCATGTACATGGTATTAAACTTGCATTCATAATGCAACATGGGATAACCTTCGCCTTCATCCTATATTTTATAGAGGGAGTTAAACAATTCATCACTTGCTACCAGCGTTTTCACCATGAGTGCATGGTCGTTCAGTGTAGACTAGTTCCTTTCTATTGGTTAGATTGCCTTTTATCTTGTAATTCACATTTTAATAGAAGTAGCTGATAAAGTATTTAACACTCATCCAATGCATTTGAAAATAAGAAAAGGGAAAAAAAACCTTCTTAGGAGAAAATACCACATGCAAAAATATTCATTCGACTGAAACAGACATGCTTACATGAAAATAATCTATACATTTTCAACTCAAGGAAAAGTGTACCCATTTCTCCACATGACATGTACACTTAAATTATTTTCAAGAGTTTCTTTGTGTCTCTCCAGGGCCTGCAAGCATTCGACCAATGAAAAACATCACAGCAATAGCAGGACGGGACACGTACATTCACTGTCGGGTGATTGGCTATCCGTATTACTCCATCAAATGGTACAAGAACTCTAATCTGCTTCCTTTTAACCACCGCCAAGTGGCGTTTGAGAACAACGGAACCCTCAAGCTCTCCGACGTGCAGAAGGAGGTGGACGAGGGGGAGTACACGTGCAACGTGCTGGTTCAGCCGCAGCTCTCCACCAGCCAGAGCGTCCACGTGACGGTGAAAGGTAAACCATGCTCTCCCCGTGTCCACACAACCCGCCTCGTAGCCCGGGTGTTTCACTAGACCAGCAATTAGGAGAGGAGCAATCTACGAATCTGCATATTCACAGCAGGATAGCTGTAAAGACTGGAGAATGACATTTGCAGCAGGTGTTCTCTTTACTGCTGAATTTTCGTAGGATCTATAGTCGATGTAATTTTCTCTCCATGTGAAGTTTTAGCTTGGTTTCCCAGAGGACATGTGCTGTTAACATTTCCATAGAAAAAGGAAGCCCATATTGGCTTGGGTATCTAGTTATCTGTCAGATAACTGTAAAACACAATTCTTTCTTTTCCTAAAACCTCCTACAAGTGAGTTCTTGTAGCACCCAACTGGAAGGGATTTTCTGTTAATGGATGAGGATTTCAAACAAACTTCTCATCCGGAGTAGATGAGCAGATCAAATATCAATATAGGAAATATATGTTTAAAGGATGCCACAGAAAGTTTTCCTGATTAAATTATTCTTTATATCATGATGTGGATTGTCATGGGATCTGTCAGGATGATCTTTGGAGATGCTGCAGTTCATCCCCAATCTCTTTAGCAGTAAAGACCAATAAAGTGACAAGAGTGACAAGAGCCACCTGAGGATGTGGACTCTGAGAAGAACTCATTTCTTCTATTGCCCCAAGTCAGTTTCCTTAGCTGAATATAAAATAAAAAAATCAATTACATAAATAATCTATATGAAGTAGGTCATAAAACTAGATCTAGCATGTTATAAAATAATTTCCAAACTCTGCAGAAGCAATCTCTAGATGTGCTGAGCCGCCTGTCTGAGCTGCCCAAGTTATCTTCCCAGGTTAGCAATAGTTGTCTTCTAGTGCCCTGTTTGCAAAGTTGCATAGTTTTCCTCAACCTTTCTTTTCCCCACAAACCCTGTTAGTTTTACTGTTTTAGGAATACCTACACACACAAATAATATATATGATGTTATGCATTATATTATAGAATATGTATTATATATTAGATACACTTCAATGTAAATAATTTTGAATCTTTTTTTAATAACCGTGCATCTCAAGAATTTTCTCCGTTCATTAGAAATTCTTTTTTTTTTATTTTATTTTATTTTTTTATTATTATTCCAAGGTATTGTGAGGGTACAAACATTCTAGTTCCACTTTATGTCTTTGCCTTCCCCAAATGCAGGTTAAAGGCGTGCCCTTCCCTCCCTTTAGTGCTCCCCGTGTCCTTTAGTTGTAGATTCGCCCCCCATCCGCCTAATCCCTGGAGAGTATTTCTGCCATGTGATCACCCTAGTGTTGATCAGTTAGTACCAATTTGATGGCGAGTACAAATGGATCCCGTTCTATAGGCTTGACTTTTATAGTTTCTAAGGGATAATCAAAGAGAAAAAAAGAGTGGGAAAATCTACCAAACTGCAGCGAGGAGAAAAGGAGGCTCCCACACCCTTCCTCCCTCCCCTCTCCCCTCTCCGTCCTGGAAGCCGCCCCACCTCCTCCCTGCAGCGGAGGGAGCCGGCCGTGGAGAGGGGCGCCAGGGCTCACCTGCTCCCAGCTGTGAAATCCTCCAAGATGAAGCCGCTTGAAACCCGTTAACTTCTAGGGGAGGAGAGTCTGCAGAGCAGAAGGAGGCAGGACTTGGGAAAGAGGGCGCGAAGGCAGAGGCCTCTTGTCTGGTTGCAGGCGGAGACGACCAGACACAAGTCAGCACCAAGTGAGAGGTAATTGTGGCTGCTTCGGCTTTCTTCCTGCTGACTCTCTTCCTTTCTCTCTCTCTCTCTCTCTCTCTCTCACACACACACACACATGAGCAGGTTCCACTGCAGTTGCCTGTCCTTAGTTACAAGACTCTACTCTCACCTGAGTCCAGGTGCGAGGGCCCTCCCTGCGACAGGCGATGGGAAGGCAGTGGGAAGCCCATCCCCCCAGCCATGGCAAAACGCAAAATTTCTCTTCTTGGGGGTTTCGGCTTAACGCAGACTCAGTTCCACTTGGCCTGTAAGGATCGCGGAGGATGTTGTGGGGATGGGCCCGGATGCCTGAGCTGCCTAACTGTGAGCCCGGGCTGGAGCCACAGTGGCACCGCAGGGGTGAGGGTGACGCAGCTGCTGGGCTGGGCAGGGCGGGCGTGGCTGCGACGTCCTGCAGAGCAACTTGGTTCCAGGGTCTTCATCCCAGTAAAATACGGCTTGCTGACAGGCTAGAGAACACACCTTACTTCACACATAAACCAGCACTGACATGTTCATTTGTTTCTGCAGGGTTTGCAGTCGCCTGATGGGGCTGGGTTTTCAGGGTGGCCCTTCAGCCTCTGTTTTCTTCCCCCATCAAGTCAAGAAGCCTGAAATTCCTGCTGCAAATGCCAAAGGTGCTCGTCTAGGAGGTGACAGAAAGCACAGAGCCAGCGGTGCAGCTTCGCAAATGACGGTGTGTTGCTTAACCTCCCACGACTCACGATAAGCATGTTTATAGAGACGACCACATGCATCCTGCTGGATGTTATAGCTATGTTCACAGAGACGACCACGTGCGTCCTCCCGGACACTGGTCATTAATCTTTACAAGAGCCCCTGCATTTCACCATTATGTACAGGAGGAGAGATTGAAGGCCACACAGTGAACAAGTGCCCCCTGGTGGGAAGGCTCGCTCTCCACCACCGGACTGTCCCACCTCATTACCAGAGACGGCCCCTTGGCGAGATTTGCAGGAAAAAAACCACACGTCAGTAAAACACAAGTGCTTCGAATTACGTTTGATTCTTATTGGTCATTTTTTAGTTTCTGCCAGTTTTTGTCACTGGTTAAGACGGTAACTTCTTTCAAAATAAATCCTGTCCCCTTATTAGGAGCTTTCGTAACCTTAGAAATGATTCGATGCAGATAATACAAAAAAGGAAGATTTTCACACTTTTAAAATACGGAATCGCACGGCAGCTCTGAAGGCGGCTGTAACGGCTGGGTTTCCTCCCAGCTGTGAAGAGATCAGGCCCCTCGCCTCTCCAACCTTTCAGAACAAACGAAAACCCGGCACATCTGCTTGCTCCACCTTCGCGGCTCTAGTTACAGCCGAGGGGTCCGTCCCTCGTGCTGCCGCTCTGAGCTCCGCACAGTCACTTTGGCTGTTTCGGGTTATATGCAGTTTGGCTTTTTTAGTCCTGATTTTCTGCTGACTCTTGCTGGTTCTTGAAGTGGCTTTGCACTTCTCTCTTTTGAGCTGAGGCGGGGACGGAACTGCCAGGCAGCTCGTTCTCAGCTCTGGGCTCCGTCTTTATTCTTTGAATGGTGCGGCCCAGTTCCCATGGGCCAGGACAAAGCAGGGGACTGTCCCAGGCTGGGACAGCCATTCACAGCTGTGCGATTCACGTGCTCAGTCCACTCTGGGCATAGCCCGGTGGCTGTGACTCTCATTAGAGCAGACTCAGCTTGGGCAAGGACACCCGGAGGGCTCCTTCAACCCCAGCTTCTGTGGGGGCAACCAAAGAAGAAGGTCACTGACCCCACACCGCGGAAGTCATGACAGAGGTAGCTTCCCAGCTCTTTAAAGCGCAGGTGCGATTTGGACAGAGAGCGACTAACACGGTTCGATGACAGCGTCATCCTAGTTCCTTCGGCAATGACCACACGAGATCCTGGGCTGACGAATCATCGAACAGCAGAGCTGGGAAGGACCTGAGAGGCACGTGCTCCTCTTTATTTTAAAGTACTCCAAGTCACACAGCCCGTCGCAGCCCAGCCCGGCGCAGGACAATGCTTGCGTGATTGGCTGCAAATGTCGTGTGTCCAAGAGGAAGCATGAGAAAGCACAGAAACGCCTTCAGGAGGAGCCGCAGGAAAGCATCCCGTAAATAAATGACTGATCCGCAGGAGGCGGGGCCTCAAAAACCACGGCTGGCAGCCGCCAGTACCTTTGCTGTGCCTGAGGAGGGTGTTCCGAGTGTCTCTACAGTCCAGAGTACGACTCTGTGGGGTGTTTCCCTTGGAGACCGATGATAGGTCAGAGTAGAAGCTGCCAGTGTCTCACAGTGAACGGCCATTTTCACCCGACCTAACTGATCTGTGGGGTCATCGAGTGGGCGAAGAGCCCAGCAGGTCCGTAAGAGGACAGCGCCCCCCAGCCCCACCTCTGCGTGGTAGGGTGCCGCTGCCCTCAGCCTGGCCCAGAGCCCCCAGCATGGGGCCTGGTGGGCTGCGGGACCTTCTCTGAGCTCCGTCACCCCAGGAAAGAGGGGGCTACGGGCTGGAGCCGGTGTCTTCAGCTGGGCCGGGAAACAGCATGGTGGCAGCGTGGAGGCAGAAAGGGGCCCAGCTCCACTGGCATCCTGTCCAAGGAAAGGAATTAGGTTAGGGAGTGTCTGACCTCTAGGGACGCCTCAGTCCCTTGGGGAGCCCAGAAAAACATACAGACCTTGATTTCTCGAGGCTTTGCTTTCAGACTGGAGTGGAGGTGTGGGTGTCAGAGTTGCAGGGGTACAGTGTACAGGCTGATTGACAGGTGCACCAGTGTCACCAGCTTGCTGCAGGTGGCCAATGGACGGGCAGTTGGCCAGCTGTTGGAACAAACATGGCCCAACTTGTCGGGCTATTTGTAGACCAGAGGAATGTTGCCATTGTGCTTTCTGTTGCAAAATGCACCTTCGACTGTTACCCTTGGCATCGGCTGCAGGTGTGCATGTGTTCCTTGGCCCTTTATCATTGTTCTACAATGGGACTGGCAAGAGGAATGCTTTCTCATTTAATTGCTTTAGATCTGCGTTCCCCAAACCCCGGACCATGGACCGGTACCAGTCTGTGGCCTGTTAGAAACCAGGCCGCACAGCAGGAGGTGAGCAGTGGGTGAGCCAGCCGAAGTTCACCTGTATTTACAGCTGCTCCCCATCGCTCGCATCACCACCTGAGCTCCACCTCCTGACGATCAGAGGGGGCACTGGATTCTCACAGGAGCAAGAACCCTGCTGTAAACTGTACACATGAGGGATCTGGGTTGCGCTCCTTATGAGAACCTAATGCCTGATGACCTGAGGTGGAGCTGAGGCGGTGATGCTGGCTCTGGGGAGCGGCTGCGAATACAGATCATCATTAGCAGAGAGGTTCGACTGCACAGTAAATGTGATGCACTTCAATCATCCCGAAACCCATCCCCCCACCCCATCAGGATGTTCTGATATTTATAGGAATTACTTCCTTGCAGGTCTAAAACATTGATCAGATGACTCTTGAAAACGCTACTTTGGCATTGAGGAGTTGTTGAAGTTTCACGGGTTTTATACCCGTGGCCCAGTACTCAGAAAGCAATGCTGGGAATACGTGCAAAATGTCAAACCAAACTGAAGCTCATGTGGATACTTCCAAAAAGTGCAATCGGTAAGTGAGCTACCATGTTTCTGGAGACACCTAGACAAATTTGGACCTTGTTGGTCATGTGATCAGTTGACTGTGATAGTCATAGATACACAAGTGCTTCCTGAAGGTTCTTGCCCTATTTTACATATGCTTAGAATTTTCCAGTTTATCCTCTTTGCCTCTGAAGTAGACATGCAATTATCAGAAAGTTCATTGGTTTCTGGAACACTAATAGTTCATGTTTCTGTGGTTCTTTTTCTCTTTTCTCTATTTGCTTTGCATTGAGTCGCAGAAGGATTTGAGCAAGCGCGATGTTAGTGGAGTTGACTCAGCAGTTAGAACGCTGACTTCTCAGCGACTGGTTTCCTTGCCTTATTCTGTAGAAGAAATTGAAGTATTGAGGGTGACACTTTTTAATCTACCAGCTCCAAAACATAGTTCTGGTAATAATCGTTGGAAAACGCACACATTGTGATGTAATAGATTTTTCACTCACGAGGTATTTTCTAAATCCTCAGAGCAGGAACGGGTCTCCTTTAAAGTTCTTCGTGACTTATGCAAAGAGGCTTGGCTCCTGTCCCCCGAGCAGTAATCACACAGTATTAAAAAGGCATTTGGGGAAGAAGTCTGGGGAAGTCATCTTTGCAGGGATTTTTGGCAATGCAGAGAAGCCTTTGCTTAAAAGAGCACACAATGGGAACCGGAGAACTCCAGCGGTTTTCCTTTCTTTTCCTGTCTACACAGCTAACTTCGAAACAGCTTTGTGAAGAGAAAAGGCAGGGCCCTAGTTAACGAGGCATGATTTGCAGACGACCAGTGCTGCTCTTGGTGAGGCCTGGTGCGCTCGCTCTCTTCCTGGTCAGAGGTCCTTTGTTTCTGCAGGACTCACTTCGCTGCTCCTGAAGGTGTTCTTCAAAAATCCTCACCTCCGCTTTCCAGGTTCAAACGTGACGGGTTCTCGGCCGACGCATCCTATTGCAGCTGATGCTGGCTGATAAAGAGAGACTGTTCCCATCCCTGCTGCTGGCGTTTCCACCATTAGTTATGACTTTGGGTCAAAATTTGGGGCCGTAGCAGAGGTTGCGCCCAGGGGGAGCACTAAAGGGAGAAGACTCGTGCGTGCAGGCTGGGGTTGTATTTTGTTTTCATTTTATTTTAGTTTTTTTTTTTGAGACAGCGTCTGGCTCTGTTGCTCGGGCTAGAGTGCCGTGGCGTCAGCCTAGCTCACAGCAACCTCAGACTCCTGGGCTCAAGCGATCCTCCTGCCTCAGCCTCCCAAGTAGCTGGGACTACAGGCACGCGCCACCATGCCCGGCTGATTTTTTCTATATATATATTTTTAGTTGTCCAGATCATTTCTATTTTTAGTAGAGTCTCGCTCTTGCTCAGTCTGGTCTCGAACTCCTGACCTTGAGCGATCCGCCCGCCTCGGCCTCCCAGAGTGCTAGGATTACAGGTGTGTTTAGTTTAGTTTTTAAGGATCAAAGAGCTTTCCAAATTCTGGAATTTTGTACGAAATTGAAGGGCAAATAAGCAGATGCCAACATCTGGAGAAAAGTCAAAGCTTTTTCAATTTTGTCCTCTTCCCACGCCCACGGCACCTGGTGCAGGGCCCTCGGAGCTCGTGTCTGCTGTTCTTCCTCAGGGATCTGGAGCCCACCTGCTGTTAACAGCGCGTCAAGCAGTGGGGCGGGAGAGGAGGCCCGGGAAGTCCCGCGAGAGTTTGTGCATTGGCGCGCGTTTACCAGCTCCAGCGCTCCGACCCGGAGGGGCCGAGTGGCCTGAGGAGGAGAAACTGCAGCTTCTGGAAGGAAAAGCCCGGGCTCACGTTCCACGCTGTGTTTGCTGCGGCAGTGAGGAAAACAGGCTAGGACACCTTTAATCTAAAAACGGCATCAGAAAGGGAGGCAGTGACCTGAGCTTTGGTGCCTGCTCTGTGTCTTTCTGGGCCATCCTGAGCAAGTAACATGCCCCTTGGTGCCTCCAAACGCCAGTCGCAGCGATGCTGGAAGGACCCCTGAGGGGAAGGTGCCTTGAGGGGCTGCTTTGCGAGATCTGCCCCTTGGTGCCTCCCGCACTGGCGTGTGCGCGAATCAGCCGGGGCTCTTGTTAGCTCAGATGCGGATCCAGCTGGCCTGGGCCAGGGCCTGAGCCTGCTGTTCCAACAAGCTCCCCGGTGACGGCAGCACGGTCCACAGGTCACGCCGTGAGAAGCCAGGACTATATATTAGAGGGTCGTCAGAGGCTGGGCACAGAGTAAGTGCTCCAGAGGTGGTAGCTGTTACTAGTAGTAATATTCAGAGTAGCTTTCCTCTTATTTCCGTCTAGAGAATTGCTTTCGTACTAACCTCCCACCTCCACCACTAATCCGGATTATTCAATAGTTTGCAGCCCTGAAGAAAATGCATACAGCACGAGCCCTTCTTCCTGAAGAACTCCCTCTCCCCGGCCACTCGAGAGTGAGTACTTTCATGATTATATTTCTTGAAGGTTTTTATTTATCGCTTTTCCACTATCTCTGTTCTCTGGATGGGTTAAGATGTGTCCTATCTAGTTTTCTACGCGGCCCAAGCGTGGACTAAATCCTACGCGACCTCCAGAGGGCGCTCTAGAGTTTACCGAGTGACACGGGTTACCTACCAGGCGATCTGCTGAGACAGGAGAAGATGCTAATTTTCTATCAGAGTGTCTCTGGATTTCCATGGTCTAGGCAACATTGCTCTGGAAGATGTGGCTTCCTGCAGTCTGACGTAGAATAATAAATACGTGCAGGATCTTGTAACCTCAAGGGACTCAAAGAAGTCTCTTGAGGTCTCTTGAGGTAGGAGGTATTTTCTTCATTCTCCTTTAATACTTTTTTTTTAAAGAAAATTCCGTTTTTACACTGAACCCGAGGGGCATGGAAGAATCTGCTGTGGGAGAAGTAGGAAGGAACGTTGTTGTCCCTTGGCTGCCTCCCCCAGAGAGAGAGCGTTCCCATTTTAGCTTATTTAATCCTTGGAGCACACCTGTAGCCCAAGTCACTTTGTTACCATCCTCGTCTTACGGATGAAGAAACTGAGGCTCGTGCAAGTCAGGCGGCTTTCCCAGCAGTGGTTGATGCCTCTCAATGGCCAAGAAGGTACATCCTTGACCACAGGCTCTGAGTAGACGGTAGAGCTGCGTGGGGCGGGATTCTGGTTCCTTCTGGAAGAACTTGCGTTTGTTCTTTCTAGTCCTTCCGTTTGCTAAGTGCGGTACGCCTCTGCCTTTTTCCTTAATTGTCCGGTGATTAGTTGTTTTCCATCTGCATTCCTCTGGTGAGATCAACTTAAGAAGCTCTGAGCTTCCTGTCCTTTGGACTGTGCAGGAAACAACTGTCACTTTTCGCCCCAGAAGAGGCTGCGTTTCAGCAGCGGAGGATGTGTCCCCAGTATGTAATTTGTCTGTTAGTTTACAAAGCACTTTAAGGTCTGTGGGTAGAGGGGCCGTGTAAATACGCTGCTTATTATGCATCAACTTCATCCGCTTAATGGTCTCCCTTGCAAGTCGGAATCAACCGGAAGGCGTCAGGTTGCAAGAAAAGCCACACGAGCCCCTTTCTCGGTGGGAGGCCCCCCTCCTTCCACAGGACAGCTTTTGTTCACGTGAGCAGCTGACCTCTGGTGCTTATGGAGTCCCTGCGGCAAACTCTGTTCATCACAAACATGTCGTTCAGAGCACAGAAATCCTCAACTCACGGGCGAGCAGGGGAGAGCCATGGTCTAGCAAACTGAGTATTTTTGTTTCAACCCTTCAGAGTGCCTGAAAATCTCGCTAAAATCTGTCATTCCCACTTCATGCCTTAGTAGAGTACGCTAAATGCAAATACCTTGCTAAAGATTGGATTTTGTGTCTGATGACGAAAACATTAAAAAGCTCATTTCTAAAAAAATGTAAAAAGGAAAAATTAAAGAAAGAATTAAGTATCACCAATAGTTCGTATTGCACAGAAATGACTGCTTTAGAATTTTAATTTCTGTCCTGTCTTGCTTGCGTATACCCGTAAGGATTATTTGCCATCTTGCCGCATTTCGCTTTTCTCATTTACTGTTTTATATTTCCTCAACGCTTTCCTGCGATAAATCAGCATGTGATGTAAATGTCTTCATAGCGATGTACACAAGCAGGTCCCTTTTTGGTGGTTTAGGCCTTGCGATGTCTTAGAGTCACCGTCCAGAACATTGATTTTCTTCGGCGACGTGAAAGGACAGGTACCTGCTGGGAGTGCGGTGTCAGCATGACGCGCACGGAGAGCCGACTGTATTTTAATACACCGTTTAAAAGACCGTTTCTCATAATAATGGGCTTTCCCCCGTTACTGGAAGAGAGTAAAGATCCTAGTTCATTCGTGTTTCTTCAGGGTCCAGGACAGAACGGTTGCCGGAGAGCACTCGGGCAAGGGGCAGGCGGTTCCCCGAGACCGTGGTGATGCCCCGTCAGTGGCCGTGGCAAATCCACGCGCCCTTCCAGCTTCCGTGCCTTGATTCCGTGCTCTCCGCATTCCAGACACGTCAGCGATGAAGCCTCAGACCCGGGACTCGTGTTTCCGTCACGACTCCATTCTTATTCCTGTTGAGACTAATCAGGGTCATGCTTGCAAACCCATAAACCACATTCCTTTTAGAAATACAAATTAGATCAGGTCATGCTGTAGTGAAAGGAAAATAAACCTGAAATACTTCACGGGGCCTGAGCACGCCAGAGCCCAGAGGGAGAAGCAGGCAGGGCAGAGTTCGGTTGTGGGGGGCGAAGGCCAAATGTTCTAGGGCCCCACGCTGACCCCATGGGGCGGCTCTGTCACCGTCACCAGCTGCTCAGAACGGGGCTCGAGCTTCGGCCCCGCCTCTCGCCGAGGTTTGGTTCTGCCCTGAGCTCCTCGCAGGCAGGGCCGTACCGTGCGCCACCCAGCCGAAGCCCGCTTCCAGATGTTACCCGCTAAGAGGTTTTCATTCTCTTTACTCATTTGCGGAAGATGCGATGCATTCGCCTGGTGCAAAATTCAAAAGGCACAAAAGAGTTGCCAAAAAAAGCCCTCTCTCTGCAGTCACCTAGTATTATCAGTTTCTTATAGTCCTTCCGTAGGTATTTATGTATTTAGAAGCAAACACATACATATTTTTCTTTTTCGTCTTTTAAATTAAATCTTGCATTCTATACACACTCTTCTCTACCTTGCTTGGTTCACATGTCTTGGAAATGGTTTCAAAAGCTGCATAGTATTCTGCTGTTTGTGGTATAGTATGGCTAACCCATCCTTGTTAATTGACATTCAAGTCTTCCAGTGTTTTACATTACAGACGACACTTCAATGAATAACGGCATCACATGTCACGTCACGCGTGGGAGGGCGTGGTACATGCTTTGGCATCTCGCTAAATGGATCTGAAACTTGAAAGGGACCGGATGGTTTGAGGCAGATATAATTTCATGTTGAAGTGAGCAGGAAGTCAGTATGTCTAGCTCTTTTTCTACTGAAAACAAAATTAACCTGCCCAAGTAAGTATCTACTAAGGTAGATATTAGCAGTATAATGTAGAAATCACTGATTTTCAATGCTTAGCTCTGTCTGCTATCTGATCCTCTTAGGGAGGTAAAATTCTGCTGAGTTTACGTTCTCGCGTTCTCCAAGACTTTCTCTGTTATCCTCCCTCCTCACTTGATCCCTTTTCTGGTATATTCAAAGAATCGAGAATAGGTATCAAGCACTCGAAACACCGGAATTGGGCTACCAGTGCTCTGTCCTTAGCTCCAACAGAAAACGGAGCCGCAGCTGTCTGTTAGTTCCGTTTCCTGCTCCTTCCTTCCTTCTCCCCTCACCTGCTTCCCTCCCTCTCTTCCGCGAGCCACCAACCACCCACAGCCTGCCCTGGCGGAGTCCCTGCGGGGCCGTCGTTAGGTTGGGAGTTTGGAGGAGGCTTCCCGGAGGGACGTGGGCCCGGAGGAAGACTCACGGGCAGAACTGAGGTCAGGGGATGCAGGCAGTGTCCCCGTAGGTGGCAGAAGCAGAACAAATGAGGCCCAGAGTGGGGAGGGCGCTCCCCGGCCCCAGAGACCGTCGCAGAGTGCTGGGGGGTGGGGGCGAGGTTGGGAGGGTGGTCGGCCTGAGACTGCAGGTTTTCCGGGTGCTGGCCGGCAGAGGCTGTGCGAGCAGGACTGAGGAGGTCCGAGCTGGACCAATGTCCCTGAGGTGCTGCGCAGGTCACCGCCAGTGCGGGCTGGGGGGAAGGGAGGCTGGCGTCCCAGGAGGCCATTGCCGAGGTCCAACCCGGGAGCTAGAAGGGCCTGAACGGCGGGGACCAGGGGCCTCCCTGAACTGACAGGTGGCGGAGGCGTTTGAGGGCAGTAAGTGGGGCCGTGGCGATGACCATGCAGAAGGTCTGCGCCACGGTGGCTGAGACGCTGATGATGCCGTAAACAGAAATAGGGACGTCAGGAAGAAAAGTGACCTCTAATAGGAAAATAAAGCGTTGAACTTTCAGGCTAAACTGGAATCGTGGGAGAGCGTCCTGGCGGGGATGGCAGGAAGCAGCGGGACAGGCCGCCTGGAGACAAGGCGAGGACTGGGGAGAGTGCGGGCCCTGGACCTGGCTGCCCGGGTAGCCCGGCACCGGTCACTGCGTGTGCGACCTGCGGCAAGCGCCTTGACCTCTCTGTGCCCCAGCTTCCTTCTCTGCACCAGGGAGAGAGATGTTCCTCAAAAGGCGGTTGTGAGGATTAAATGAGCTGATACTGGTATTAAAATACTAGTGATGACTCAGCTTCCTCATTTATAATTGGAAAGAAAATAATACTCATCTCCTAAAGTTGGGAGTATCGAGGTAGATCAAATGCAACAACATTACAGTGCCTAAGAGTGTCCGGCACATAGTAGGTGCTCAATAAACAGCCCTTCACAGTTGAAGGCCATTCCTTCCTTGCTGTTTTTCAGGCCAAAAGCCTTGGAGTCACCCTCGGCCCCTCTCTCTCTCCCCCAGTCTGATCCACCAGCAAATCCTAGGGTCTCTGCCTTCACTCGGTATACATCCAGAATCTTGTCCCTTCTTCCCACCTCCCCTGCCCCCACCTGGGTCCCAGCCACCGTCATCTCTCACCTGGATCACTGCAGCAGCCTCCCAACTGGGTTTCCTGCTTCTCTTTTTAGGCCCCCACCCCGTCCGCAGAGGGACCCACTTGAAACTTAAGCCAGAGGACATCAGTGCTCTGCTCACATCCCTGCTGCCGCCGCCCCTCCACTCAGAGGCCACCGCATCCCTGCAGTGGCGCACAGGGCCCCCCCGCCCTCCCGCCTGCGCCCTTCCCTGGCCCCCAATGCGTCTAAGGACACCAGGCACACCGGGCACGCTGCCCCTCACCCTCTGCCCCCTGGCCGGTCCCTCCTGGAATCGCTTTCCCAGTGAGGCCTTCGCGGACCCCCCCTCTTTGAAATTAAAGTAACTCTCCCTCGCGCTCCCCGCGCACCCCACCCCTCTCCCTGCCCTACTTTTCCTTTCTCATAGCACCGACCCCTTCTAACGCACTAATTTACTCAGCTATCGAGGGGCTGTCGCTGTCCAGCTCGCCTGCTGTCGATGGAACAGGCGGGGCCCAGAGCAGGCCCTTGGTCCACCGGGCTCGCGCCCTGCGCAGGTGCGCGGCCAGGTGCGTGGCCAGGTGCGCACGTGCAGCCAGCGCGCGGCTCTTCCAGTTGCGGACAGCGCTGCAGGCCACAAAACCCCGCAGAAAGTACTTACTCGCTCTCTTAGGCTTTTAGCATTTTTTTTCTATTTAAGGAATCATCGCATTTAACATTCATCTTCTCCCAGAAGTTGATATTGATCGCAACACACAGCTCTTCATCTCTGCGCGCTGTTCCACCCTCACAAGTGCCTTGGGGGTTGGTGCTGGGAGACTCAGAGAGGGGAAGGGGGAGAAGCCAGACTTGCCGTCTTTGGTTCTAGCAGCCTCGCAAGTCCCACCAAACTGGCAGACTTCTAGATTCTTCCAAACAGGACAAAGCTTATTTTTGAAATTGCTAAATATCTTTATTTTCTGAAAAGTTGACTTAATATGCTTTGTCAGCTAAAAGAAATCTCTTTGAAAACTTTCCCATGTGTGCAGATACCACGTCATAAACAATGGAAAGGATTTTTCTGAAAATGCCATTTGAATATTTTTGAATAAGAATCGTCTGAAAAAGAATCCCAAGACGTTTGAAGTCAACGTCCCAGATATATTAAAGATCATTTCAAATTAATGTTGAAGGAACAATAGCCACACAGATATCAATTTTTAATGTATTTTTTCCTATTTTTAATAATTAGGTCGGGCGCCGTGGCTCACGCCTGTAATCCTAGCACTCTGGGAGGCCGAAGCGGGCGGATTGTTTGAGCTCAGGAGTTCGAGACCAGCCTGAGCAAGAGCGAGACCCCATCTCTACTAAAAAATAAATAAAAAATAAATACATAAATATCCTAATATCTTAAATATTCTAGGGTCTGTTTTGGAATCATTTTTTATACTGCACTGATCTATTTATTTAGTCTCATGTGATTGCCATGTTATTTTGTTATTTAAATAATGTGTCTTTAAGTTAGTTTTTTGGGTTTTTTTTTTTTTGAGACAGGGTCTTGCTCTGACACCCAGGCTGGAGTGCAGTGGCCTAATCACAACTCACTGAAACCCCAAACTACTGGGACTACAGGGGGCACCACCACGCCCAGCTAATTTTTCTATTTTTTGTAGAGAGGGGGTCTCGCTCTTGCCCAGGCTGATCTCCAACTCCTGGCCTCAAGCAATCCTCCTGTCTCAGCCTCCCAAAATGCTAGGATTATAGGCATGAACCACTGCACCCAGCCTAAATTGGTTTTAATATCTGATAGGGCAAATTGTCCTTCACTATTCTTCTCTGTCAAAATTTTCTAACTATTAATATTCTCAACTATTATTTCAGATATATGTTAAAATAATTTTGTCAAATTTAAAAAAATGGCATTATATTTGAATTTCATAAGCCTATACATTGATTGAAATAAAGTATTCTTCCAAGAATTTTCCTGCCTCTTTTCTCAGATGTGTTGCTAATTCTAATCCAACATGAGAAGGCCTCCAAAAGTCCCTGGCAGATGACAAAGAGGAAAATTAGAAGCAGATAATAGCTCTCTTGGGTGACTAGTATTGAATATTACATATTTCCTTGTCAGAACAATTAGAAAGAAAAAAAATCAGTCAGTAGATGCCTTAAAACCTACTGGAGAGTTAAGTGGGTGGTTTCAGAAATAGAAGTTACATGCGCATGTATGTTAGGAAAAGTCCAAGTGGCTTTCACTGTCAACATGTTGCACATACTCAAGAGAACTGCCACGAGCTGTATTTCCTCCATCTGGAACCTCTGTTTCAGGTGGTGGACAGCTCGCATCAGAATACACCCAGCGCCATTGTGCTTTGTGCCCCACCCTCCGTTCTGTGGGCTGGCGTGTCCCTGTCCCCGGAGGAGTCAAGCATTTTTCACTTAGCTGAGTCAGGATCAGATGCTGGGGATTTTAAAAACAGACGTGTTGGAGAGAAGATTTAGCTTTATTTCATGAAGCATGTGGTCTATAGGCTGCATACTAAACACCGTTGGAAACTTGAGCATTTTAAGCAACCTGGGTGAAAATTCTCTTTCTTTTGGGCTAAGTCAGCTTTAGTGGGTACCTAAAAAAAACAAAAAACAAAGAGGGAGAGAGTACACTTCCTTTAAGTTTCCTCTGATTTTATAAAGACTATGCAATGATGGTGTGAACTAATTACAAAGCAAATCTAAAGATCTTGACTCACTTGTTCCGGGTTTTAAGTTGAAGTGGTAGCGGTGTCGGCTGTCTTTCTGGTACAGAGAAGGGAATATCTAATTGCAAAGGGACTGCCCTGGAATTTTGTGACAAACACCCTCACGCCGAGTGGATTCACACAAGGAAACTTTTCTTCTCGCTCGTGTCTCAGTCTAACGTAGGTCATGGGGCGGGGACTCGGCTCCGCGCGGCCACGCAGGGATCCACACTCCTCCCACCTGGTGGCTCTGCCCTCCTTTAGGTTCTCCGAATCCTCTGCCTTCAGCTAGCAAATGGGGAAAGAAAAGGAGGATCCCCGGTAGGATGTCTTAATAGGCCAAGTCCAGACATAATGCTCCCAATGGCCAGGACTCAGTCCCATGGCCACAGCTGACTGCAAAGGAGACTGGAAAGCGCAGCCTGGCAGTGTACCCAGGAAGAAGAAAGAAGCGTAGATATTAGCAAACGCTAGCAACTCCTGCCACGGGACTCATTTATTCCTGAATACTTATTGAACAGCTATTATGTGCCAGATACTAGCTGTAGCTTAAAAGACAACAGCCCGCAGAATTGCAGGGTGTCTACCCTCAGGAGAATGTGGTCGTGGTCTTGCATCCTCTCTTGCCGGCTGTGGGGGTTCCGCTGTTTGAGCTGCTGGGTGTGGGCGAACAGAGCTTGCGGTGCCCTTGAGGGGACCACATGAGACGACATACCTGAAGCCCTTATCATGCTTTACACACAGGTAGTAAATGACCTATTTATTATGTGTTCATCACATACTATGTCCTCAATATTATTTGCTTTTTATTATACTATTAAGACGCAGACTTCTCACAATAGTGTTTTCCCCTCAAATCTCAAAATAGTGGATTTGTGCTCCTACTTTCACTGCTTACAAATTAAATAGCTGCATTTTCTTTCTACTCAAATATCATTTTCCCAAATGTAAAAAATACTTAATTCTTCAACCCAAGTAGTTTATGGTTTTTATTATGGCCCGTTTGTACCGTTAATATTGAGAAAAGGAAAATATTCATTTGAGGGCCTGGACGCTATCGGCAGCATAATCAGTGGGCGTATCTGTGAGATGAATCTCATAGGTTTCCTGAATAAAAAATAGAATTTGAGGGACAAAGAGAAGTCTGGTCGTCCTCTGTTGTGCTCGCACTGGCCACTAGATGGCAGCGTCTCACAGGACTGTGACCCACTCCGGGGCCACTAATGGGGTCTGTTTGCTCTTGGGCTCAAGTCCTAACTTCAAAACGATCTAAAGGGAGATGAGAGGAGCAGTACAAAAATATCATTTTTTTGTTCTTAATATTGTGAAAAAAATATCTCTAAACACTCTCAAGATGTTCTATTGTGATGTTTATATCTATTTTTTATTAATAGTACCTAGAGGCCAATAGAAATAATAGGGTTACCATATTTTACGAACACTGTGTCTATCCGAGACTTATAGGGTTTCGTGAGTCATTTGCCGAGTGTCCTGTGAGCTGATTTCTATTCTTGCTTTTCCATGCACCTTTGGGAGCCGGTCTTGATTGAGGCTGCTGATATAAATTCTCATTTTTTCCTGGTTAAAAAAAAATTGAATGAGACATTCATTCAGACACATCAAGACACCTTGAAAACTGATTGGGGCATTTCCGGCAGCTTTTATCTTTGAGGTGATCGTAAGACTGTCCAGCCTAGGACGGAAGTCAGGTGATATTTTGTTTGTTGTTTAGTTTTAATTCGTATCTGTATGGTTTTTTCAGGGAACTAAATACTGAATGATAATTCAGTAAACATGATGATGATGCTTTAAAAGAAAACTTTATTGATAATAGTAATAATCAGAGAACCTGTCGTTTACTGAGATACTGCAATGTGAGACACTGTTCTAAGGGATTTACATGTATTATTTCATCTAATCCTCACTCCAGCCAGGTATGAAAGATACTGTTATCATTGTTAATGTACAAATGAGGAAACCAAGGCAAAGAGAGGTTAAGTAACTTGCTGAAGGTCTCAGACCTAGTTAATAGCGGATTCAGGATTTGAACATACCTTTATCTGACTCCAAAGCCAATTTAAAGACTCAACCCTTGTTTTTTAATCTGTCATATTTGTATAGTTATCTGATTGTCTCCTACCTGGACATCAGGGCAGTGATGATGTATCTGTTTTGTTCACCACTCCCAGACCTGTCTGGTACCGAGCAAGCGCTCAAGAATGATTTGTCGAACAAACAAACTTACAGTGATCATATTTTCAGAACCAAAATAAAGTCACATGATCTAGAAAAAGAGTTTTTTTTTCCTGATTTGTTGATGTTTACATGAAGTCATGTAAAGGTAAATATTTTACCATACTTTTTATTACCCTTAAGAAATCAACATAATCCAGAAAACTTAAATTGCCGAAATCAGAGCTGTAGGGAAGACAGGGTTGTCGCCCCGAAAGAGACGCGGTTGACTGGGAAGTCCCCACGCAGCGGCATGAAGGTGGCCAGCTGGGCCGCGAGTCCGGACGGTGAAACAAAAACCTCTGAGTTCCGAGAAGAGAAGGGCCCTGGGAGGTGGGGGCAGAGAGTGTCAGTGAAGGTCTCAGGTCGTGGCAGGAGGACAGGTGGGTGGCGCAGGACGGGCGCCACGTTCTAGGTCAGCGAGGAGGGCGTTTGTTCACCGCCCCCCAGCGGCGGGTCCGCTGCTTTGTCTCAGGCGGAAATAAGCCGGCAGGGCTCGCAGCACCGACCTGCGCTTGCAAGTTCCCGGTTCAAACTTTTGCACTAAATCTCAGCTTTAATGAGGAGCAGCTTCCGTGTTTCAGCAATAGTTCTGGAGCCGCCGCCTGCTGCTGTTGTGTTTGTGGGTTTTATTTTTGTGTGTGTAATTGGAAAATTCCCTGCTGAGACTGGAAAAAAGCATCAATGTCGCTGCAAAAATGGGCTCTCAATCCAACCTACGGGATCGGGCAGGCTTCTGAAAGTGAAGCCCATCAGAGGGGTGAGGGTCAGGTGGGTAATTTCGCTCGTGGCTCGAGTCGGACATTGGTTTTTGTTCTGTACTGTTTGGAAATGGCAACAGCCCGGGGACGATGAGGACGTGGAGCAGGGCACATAAAACACGTTTACGACACCCGCGGTGGCAGAGCTTGGTCTGCTCGCAACATCCGGGAACAGGAGCAGGTCTGTGCTCTGCCTGAGCCGACCTCGCGAGCTCCCGGAGGGCCTTGGTGTCGCTGAAAGGATGTCCCGCCGCCCAGATGCCAGCCTGCAAATCTCTCCTTCCGCATCTCATCACCTCCTGCTGTCTCGTTTATCTTTTCTTCGCCAAAGACCAGAGGAAACCACCTCCAAATGAATTCTTTTTTTTTCTCTTTTTGGTCCACCAAACCCAAATCTCTCTTCTCTGTGATCTTCAGTCATTTTTTCTGGAAATTCACCAAAAGACTCTCATGTTACATTTTAACGTCCCCATCATCGAGTGTCGTGTGTGATGTGTACGCAGGGCCACGTGCACGGTGGGCAACTGGGACGGATCTGCTCGTGAAGCAAGGGTGCGTTTGCATCTGCAGCGGCTCCTTCCTCTCGTCCACATCCCCGCTGTGCGGTGAAGCGCCCTTCAGTTGCCAGAGACCCATCCACCTGGAGGGAAATCACCCTCTCGCCTCTTGGTGGGAGCCTCACTTTCCCTCCCACCTCCAGTTTTCACGTCTCTGCATTCCCCAAATCTTTTGGGCTCATATTTAATAGACCTGTGTTTGTGTAAATCAATGCCTATAAACCGTTCACCTGGGAAAGGGGAGCTGGTATTTTTTATGACCCAAAGGACAGTAAAAGCAGCCCCCACATCGGGCAGCCACAAGTTTTGTGATTGAGTTATTAAGTTCTTGTTAGATCTGTGCCGGTCCTGACACACTGCACATCTCTCGTAGCCTGTAATTTCTCAAGTAGGGAAAGAGCTAAAAGACAAGCAAGCTCCATCTTGAAACACCCTGGAATCTCAGCTGCACCGGCAGTTTGAGAAATAATTCCAGGTTGAGTTTCCGGTGAGGGCAAGAATGACATGTATTAAGTGTGGGATGAATGAAATAGGTTCTACCTCAGTGTGTCTTTTGCTGTATTAATGTATTAATGAACGGTTCTTCTTTGTTCCTATATTTGTTTCTTAATATATTCTTCCAGAACAGGGCTTAGCAAACAATGGCCTGTAGACCAAATCTGGCCCATTACTTGTTTTTGCATGGCCCCAAGGCTAAGAATGGTTTTACATTTTTAAATGGTTGAAAACAAATCAAAAGAATAACATTTTCTCATGTGAAAATTACGTGAAATCAAATTTTAATGTCAAGAAATTAAGTTTGATTGGAACACAGCCATGCTTGTTCATTTCTGTCTTGTCTATGACTGTTTTTATGGTACAGCAGAGTTGAATAGTTGCCACGGAGAATGTACGGCTTGCAGAGCCTAAAATATTTACCATCTGGCCCTTTACAGAAAAAGTTTGTAGACTCCTGTTCTAGAAAAACAAAATGATGCCTCTTTGTTCGCAAATAAATTCTCGGAATGTGAGTCCCCAAAAGGCTTCGCGATTTTTCCATCTTTAGGGAGCACCATTGCACAATGGCCTCTCTGCGGTGGGTCCGATCTCATTTTTTTCCAAGTGGTTCTTCAGAGTAGATGGTTGCCCCCTTGAAGAATGTTGTTCAGTGAGTATTTTTTTCCTAAATGTTACTTTTCAACAGGGACACAAGCTCTTTATTTGAGGAAACTATAAATTGGTGTTTCGCATCCCTGGCTGTATTTTAGAATCACCAAGGGAGCTTTTAAAAATCCCAGAAGCCAGATTGTACTCTAGACCCACTAAATGAGAATACTGGGCCCGGCATTAGTATTCCTTAAAGTCCCCCAGGTGGTTCCAGTGTGCCACAAGGGCGGCCACCACCATGGAAGTTCAACTTCCAAAGATTGAGCCCTCTGCTATTTAGAAATTGAAGTTTTAATTGTTGTAGCCAATGCCACTGGAAATTCGATTTTTTTCCACAAATATTTATTGAATGCCCTCAAAATGCTAATTGCTCTTGAAGCCATATCTCACAAAGGAGTGAAAGATCTCTCTACCCTCTGTAATTTAGCAAGGCAGATCACCAACAATGGATCGAGTGGCCCCTCTTTTTCCCATGTAGACTATTATCTAAGTTATCATTTCTGGGAGCCAGTTAACTATGCAGAGTTAGGTATATAGATATATGGAAATTAAAAAGTATTAATAAATACAATATTAGATTTAGGACCACCTCACGACTATTTTGGAAATGGCTATATTTATATTAACTAACACTTGAGTGGGGGAGCCTACAATTTTATCCTTGAAGGAAGCATCATCACAACATAAAACTCTCAGCCCCTCCGCCCCATCAGCTAAACAACCTCGAGCATGTCCCTTCATTTCTTTAAAATTTGTTCCCCACTTCTGCAGAATGAGGTCAATGTAATACAGTCCCTACATCACAGGGTTGTTGAGAACATGAGATGAGATAACAGGCATAGCAGCTCTTTCATGACTGCAGAGCTCTGCGCACTGATTTGACACATTTTCATTGGGGCTTACACTGTAGCAGGAAAAGCAGAAATAAACAAGGAAACAAGTAAATAGGAGCAGATGCCCACGGGGGCAAGTGCCATAGAGAAAAAGAAAGCAGGGGAGGGGGAGTAGGCCTGGGAGAGGGGGGCTGAGGGTGATTTTTTACATAGGGTGATCAGAGGAGAATCACTGAGGAGACCCAATAACTGAGCTCTGATCACATCATTGATGAGAAAAGATCAGCTACCTGATACGACTATTGACATGTCTCTGAACCAACTTGCAATTGGCAAGATTAGGGGCCTCTTAAAACTCCTTACAGAAAATGGGTCAAGGATGTGAAAATTCGTGGAATCCACAGAACTGGCTAAAAAACATAGAAAAGCTCACCAGGGAAAGGCAAATCAGAACAAGGGAACATTTTTACCTATGGGACTGGGACACTGGGCACTGTCTTAAACTGCTAGTGCAAGTATGAGCTGATGCCTCCTTTTTGGAGGGCAATTTGTCAGTGCCTATCAACACTTAAAATGCATGCACATTTAGACCCAAAATTCCATTTTTAGGGGTCTATTCTCTAGAAACAATCACACACTAGTGTATAAGAATATATGTTTAAAGGTATTTATTATAATGGTAAAAAAAGTGTAGATAATCTAAGTGTGTATTACAGGCTCTTGATAAATATTTGTTAAGTGAATAAATGAACACCTGGATATTTATAAGGCAATTATTATTATAAGGCAATTATAAGGCAATTATAAATGAGATAGATATGCACACACAGAAAAGCATGACTATATTAGCAAATGGAAAAGTGCATTGGAGAACAATATTAATACACAGGCATAAAAGACATACAGACATGCCATGTTATGAAAAGGCCTGGGAAGCTACTAATCAGACCCCGGAAATCCAGTGTGATAGCAACAGCAAAGAGCATTTAATTATAGCTGTTGAATGGGAGCTCAAAGAGGTAGTGAGGGAAGACTTTCACTTTCCATTTTATACATTTCAATATTGGTAGAAATGTTTCAATCATCACATACTACTTAAGTTAAAACTTAAAGTCATTTAATATTTTTTGAAAAAGTCTTTTAGGAATATATGCATGTTAGCTGGGCAAAACATCCCCTTCCCCATGAGCATTCGTTTCCTGATGCTGGAACTAACTGCAGGTGGAAGACACCTGCTGAGAGCCAGGCACTTTCCATGTGCTGTTCCATTTAATCTTGCTCGATGGGGAAAGGGAAGCTTTCAGAAGTTGAGTAACTTGCTGCAAGTCACACAGCCGCATGTTGTAAGACTTGTCTGGTTTTGAAGACCACGAGTCCTCTTGCTGCTGACCAGTGGCCACGAGGAGGCAGGATCCAGAGGACAGAGCCCACCAGGTGGAAGTGAGGACCTGGGGTCATATCGGGGACTCTCTGTCACCCAGGACCAATACCGAAGGCAGAGACATTAGGGATAAACTTACCTTTCTCATGTTTTGGCTAAGGCCAATCCATGTGCAATTAAAAATTAAGATATTGACCTAGAAATCTTTGAATCACATTTGAACACCAAAAGGCCAGAGACAGGGACCAGTGAATGAGCCCAAACCCCCCGAGTTGCATTACAGCTGCTGAGCTGCAGGGACCGGGAGCAGGCGTGGGAGAACCAGTTCTGATTTTCTGTAAAACTGTTTTCTAGAAAATTGACCATTATGTTCCTCAAGGTATTGTGCCTGAGATTCTACAGAAACATTTCTAGTAGAACCAAGTACCAGAACAAAACTGGTCACCCAAGAAACTGGGTGACCACATTCTCAATTCAGGTAGCCAGAGCCTTGTAACCCGTATTATCAGCCTTTTGGGCTGTGGTTGTCAGAAAGCCCAAGAGCAAATCTCAATTTTTACGTCTGTTAGCCCTTAGAGGTGGCAGATCTGTGGACTCTGGATAATCTTTTTCCTGATTTTTAAATATTGCTTCTGTCATTCTGCCATGTCTTCTGCCCGTAGAACCGAGCTGGAGTCCTAGCAATGCCCTGCAGGGCTCCTGACCACCTCCCCAGCCTCACGCCCCCCCATCCACGCCCTTCATGGCCTGCTTTCCACAAACGCACACCAAGCGCAGAGCGGCTCCAAGCTTTGCCGTCGTTCTCTCTGCTTCTGGCCTCCCCTCCAGCTCTCTGCTTGGATGGTTCCCTCTCACCCTCGGAGTCTCAGGGGGAGGCCCTCAGAGCCCTTCCGTGACCTCCCTCCACTCAGCACCAGTTACTCTGTCCCGGGTCGCCAGGTTCATTTCCTTCGGAGCACTTACCGCTGTCTGTATTGATCACGCTTACTTACAGACTGTCTCTCTCGTCACTGAATGAGTTCAGGACCTGGTCAGTCTTCCTCACCGCTGTGAGGAAGGCATGTAGCAGGCTGGCTTAATCCGTTTGGGTTGCTATGCCAGAATATCATAAACTGGGTGGCTTAAACAGCAAATATGTATTTCTCACAGTTCTAGAGGCTGGTAAGTTCAAAATCAAGGCACTGGCAGATTCGGTGTCTAGTAGGAGCCTGTTTCCCAGTTCATAGATGACACCTTCTCACTGTGTCCTCGCGTGGTGGAAGGACCCAGCTAGGTCACTGGGGTCTTTTTTGTAAGGGTACGAATCTCATTCATGAGAGCTAATCCCATCCCAAAGGCCCCACTTCCTAACACCATCACCTTGGTGGGGTGGGGGTGAGGATTTCCACATATAAATTTTGAGGAGACACAAACATTCAGATCATAGTATAGACACTCAATAAATATTTGTTGAATGATTACATTTGTTTTAGACTGTTTCAATTATTTTTTTTTCTTTGGTTCTACAAGAAAGGTAAGTTATAGATACTCAAATCCGTGCAAATATCAAACATATTTGTAAACTAGTGAGTATTTTCCCCTATTGACCTGTGGAATACACACCCAATAATTTAGCCTATTGCAACTAAGCACTACAATTAATAGGTCTCCGGCAATGTAGAAACTGCTTTATATAATGCCTACACACCGACTACCAGATTTTATTTCTTTTATTTCATGGATCCGTAGAATATGTTCACTGAACATGCATTAAATGCCCCTGCTAACCTTCAACCTACACCAATTTCTCCTTTCTCTGGAACGTTAGCATCACACAACTGGTTCACATCTAAGTGTGTTCACCTCTGTTGGCTGCTCTTGCATGTGTCGGTCTTGTCTCAATGAGACGGTCAAGTCAGGGAGAGCTTATGTTTTTGTCATGTGACTCTGTGACTCTTTTCTCACTGTCGGGGACCCAGCACAGCAGAAATGCTAAATATGCATCGACAACATACCATGTACCAATCAGTTACATCATCACTAGAAAAGCGTGTTTATTTAACATTTCATTAAAGCTGCGCCTTGATAATGTCATTTAGTAATGTACCAGGTGAAGCCATGGAGCACGTCTGTCAGGGACAGCACTGTCCTGGGTGTTCTGGAGGAGGCTGGATGAGTAAGACAGTTCCTGCCTGTAAGCAGCTTGTGATCTCACTTAGGAAACACCATATATAAAAAGTTAATTAACAGGGCATTGTATAAAAAGATGGGAATTTTAGTGCTAGAAAATACAATGAGGATCTCGCCTAGATATTGGCGAACTTCTTCTGTAAAGGACCAGATAGTAACTATGTTGGGCTTTGCAGCATGCGGTCTTTGTTGTAACTACTCCACTCTGTTGGTCACCAACAGCAGGCAGCATTCGGCCCCAGGCTGCAGTTTGCCAACCTCTGTCCATGGTATTTCAGTAGGTGTCTTCAGAGAAGAAGGAAGCTGGGCTCCTGTGGTCAGGCAGGCAGCGCTGCAGTAGGGGGTGGGAGTTGCCCTGGTCTTGAGGGTGCGATCAGGTTTGGAAAGCGGAAGGAGGAAAAGCAGACGTTGAAGTCAGATGACCGTCACAAGCAGCAACGCAGAGCTGGGTAATGGGAGAAATGGTGAGAAGATATCGTGGCAGGAAAGGATTTGCACTGAGCAATAGAGGGAGAGAATTGAGACTGAAAAGATGGGGGGGTCGTTGGGAAAACAGGCTGACCCAGTGGGCCAGCGCGTTGCAACTGTTCCACTTAAACAGCAGAGGTGAATGATACCCCGAAACAATGCTATTCCTATAAACTGTTTTATCATAGAAACAAATTCATCATTCTATTCCATAATGTTTGTTTTAGCAAAAACAATAAATGTCATAAATTGCTTACCGTTGCACAAAATGAATGCTTTAGGAACAGATGGTTTTCGGTGGTTTTGAGGACCTCGCCACATACTCCTGGAGGTCTTCTTACCTTAGTTTGGGAAGGATGGCTGTGGGTAAGGAGAAGAATCCTGAAAAGGGCTGGGCTAGAGAACGGAGCCCTTTATGAAGGTCAATATACACTCAGATGGCCGGGTTATGTGCACAGGGACTAAAACTGAGGGGCCCGGAGGCAATTAGAGAGCTGTTTTCATTGTCAGCTGGGAAGTCCTGAGGGTCTGTGGTGGAGGGGCTGAGAAGGCAGAAGACAAACATACTCAGAGGCAAGGATGCCCGGGCTTGACGCAAAACAGTTGGGCAAGAAAAATAGACGCATAAAATAATGTCAAACTTCAGATTAAGACAGAAGAGTAATCACTATTTGTGCTTAAGTTTAGAGATACCGTATTTTGTTGGTTCTCGGATGCATGTGTCTTAACATCTTACATATCTGGAGTCTGAATGCATCAAACAATTGCCGCACCACCCAGTTTAGTTTGTTTCTTCTTAGTGGATCACAAAATCATGAGGTGTCTTACCATGGCATCTTAGATTTGTTGAAATACGGTATTTGTAAGGATTTAGTTACAAATTACTTACTAATAATCTCTTTCTTCAGGCCCATCAATCTGATGCTAAAAGCTACCCCAACTTGCAAGATGGCTTTTTGAGCCCATCGTGGGGATTTTTGATCCTATGCCTAAAAAAAGGTAGTTCTCATTGTCCCATCGATATGTCAAGGCAGCACAGACTATGATCTTTTCCAGAATTTTCCTTTTGCTCCCATAACCGCTCAAAACCATTCAGATGCAGGTTTGTGAGATCACTTGATTTTTCACCTACTAGCCAGCAGAAGCTATGTTGTATCCCAAATGCAAACAAATCAAGTAACACTCTTCTATCACCTTTTAAAAGATGAAGATTTTATTAAAATATGTGAAGATTTTTCTTTAGACCATGTCCCCACTTATTTATGGCAATTATTTTATGGTCCATGTTAGCTCCAAAGATTTTCTGAAAAATTTTGTAAAGTATTAAATGGCTTGCAATATTCTAAACCTTTGGAAGGTGTCCTTGCATTGAGGGGGTGATCCCATGAAGTGCGAGCTGCCCCGGCCGCTCTTGCCTCAGTCTGAGAGTGCGGACAGAGCTCTGGGCTGCCGGGGCTGCAGGATGAAATGCACGGAGCTTCCCCTCCCTCCGCGGTTCCCCAGCTGCCCCCATTTCTGGATCCCCACTTGTTTCTTGTTTTTTCTAGAGTAAGCCCTGCCTCCCTTTTCTATTTCCCTATAGGGAAAGAATCTGATTCACTCACATGTAAAGTCAGATAAAATAACTTATGGCCTGACTCCCCCAGAGGCTTTTGCATTTGTAATTGTGAGCTCAACGCTTTAGTCAAATCATGAAATTTCAGGACCCCGAACTTACATTTAAAAATACACACTACAGAAAGTCACCTATACAAAGAAACAATAAAAGTAATAATAATACTTCATGAGGTGATTGTATGGGCCAATTGAGCAGATTTTTTAAAACGCGTCTGGCACACAGTACACACTCAATAAATGGTGACTGTTATCACTATTGCTGTTGGGTGAGTGCTTCACAAATCTCCATGTCCTGTCGGAAGCTGTCGTCTCTGCAACGGCAGAGGAGACGGCACATTGCTCTCCTGTTACATAAGATAAATGTGGTCTGATGTTGTAGGAAATGAACTTCAATAACTGTAAATTTTATAATACATTTCTGGTGGGTAATTTTTTCTTAAATTTCAAAAAGGTATGCGTTTCTCCATTGTGGTCAAGTTCAGCTTACTCAAAGTAAGGAGCAAGTCATAGGAGGTCTCACTGAGCAACAGGAAGCTTCCAGTGCAAAGACCTCATTCCAGTGTCTTATAAAGCAGTAGAGAACTTATGTGTCATGGGAGTTTAGGGACGGTCTGCTTACATCTTTTTCTTCTTTCCTTAAATTTTCCCACCCACAATTTAAATATTTTTAATAAAGTGAATTCTGCAAGGGACCTACGAGATGTCCTTCTCGGGACATGATCTCAAGGAGGTTCCAGGCTGACAGTCAGGTTCTGAGAAGTGGAGTGAGGTTGGGTGGCCCTGCGGAGATTGGGATTGATTAATGGTGTCGTGATAAGCAGGGAAACAGATCAGTGGCAGCCCTTCTCCCAGCTGTCACAGCTGTGCCTCTTCTCCCTTGCAGCCTTCTAAAGCACCTCCTTTCCTGTGGAATTTCTGTAGATTATTTGCTCAGACGCCAAGATGCCATAGCAGCAGCTGGCTCTGAGAATCCGGTCAGATGCACGTATCTGTTGTGGTTTAGAACGTTACCTTAGCGATTCCCCCTCCCTGCCTTCCCCAGGAGTGAAGGGGAACACGTGTACTCTAACTTTGGAAAGGGAGAGCAAGCTAGTCAAATTGCAAAGCCAAGTGCGCTGTTAATAGGGGAAGGTCGTACATTGTTTTTCTAAAATGTTTTATAAAGGGGGCTGACAGGTGAGCCATCACAAGGTTTTGTAGACTCTCACACATAGAGTAGATTGCCAAGCGTGACTTGGCGTCTGAGTTAACTTGCCCACTACAGCAAAGCGTCATTTCACACATAAGGTGACTGTTACATGGTAACAGGCACTCAGATCACCTTCAACACAGGTTCCTTGGCGTACTTCCTTTTCCAGCAGTCTCAGGGGGTCACCCGTTCCCTCCTGAATAATGACTTAGGCTGGCTGCGGCAGGAGCCAAAGGCAAGCCACATGAACATAGCTCCAAATTCAGCCCATTGTGTGATATGTGGATGGGTTTCAAGGTCACTAAAAACATTAGCAGGCTGGGCACGGCGGTGCTGCCCCGTAGTCCCAGCTACTTGGGGAGCTGAGGTGGGAGGATCACTGGAGGCCAGGAGTTTGAGACCAGCCTGGGCAACATGGCGAGACCCTGTTGCAAAAAAAAAAAAAAAAAGACATGAACGTCAGCAATACATGAGTTGTTTATTCCATTGGCCAAACAGGTATTGCTATTCCCATTTTATATGTGAAGAAACTGAGGCTCAAAGAGGTTGATAGGGGACGGAACTAGAGATAAGACCCACATGCAGATCTTTTGAGCCCTTGTGATGTTTTCTTTCTACTACGTCTTGTGCCCTTGTCAGTCTGTGATTCTGAAATACGAAAACTGGCTTTCCAGACCTGGGTGATGGTGCTGGTCAGCGTTGTTTCAAAGGCTGTGTCCTGAAATGCAGACTTTATTTTCTGCAAAAGTGAGTTGTGGCTTTGAAGTCAGAAACAGAATGAGATTATTTAGCATTATTTGTTTTTATTGCATCCAATTATGCCTTAATGAGTAATCTCCAAGTAAATAATGGGCATAATGAAATGAGTATTTAAAGAAGTTTAGGTTTATGACCCTTTTTATAGCAGTGCCAGAGATATGAACAAGACTAAGAAATCAAAACATTTTTGAAGAAACTCTTGTCAGTTTTTCAAATGGGGCAGTACTGAAGGTACACACCACTCCTGAGGGTCTTCTACACAAAACTAGCAAGTAACTTTTCTGAGTGGTGTTGGGAAACCCACAACCGTACTCCCTTAAGAAAATAAGATTACAGAAATGTGTTTTTATGGGAGAAAGCTTGTTTAAATATACATTTTTTCTACTTCTAAACATGGAAAAAAATATTGCCCTTTATTTTTAAACGTAAAATGCATATTTCTGAAAGCAGCATGACTGAAAGCTTTTCTCTTAAACTTCTACTATTTATTTATTTTGCCATTATCTGATATGTCAGCAGTGTCTCGTAATGCCTTGTGTCACACAAAAGCAAACACAGTCACGTTACATTAATGACTAGGTTGGGATCATATAACTGACTGGCTATAATTCTACGCCGCCTTGCTATAAAAAACATGACCCTAAATCCTAACCAGCTTTTGAATAAAAGGCCCCACAATTATGATATGGTAACAAAGTTCATGTTATATACAATTTGATTGTTTCAATGCTCTTTGCCCATCCATTTTCATTTTGCCTGCTGTCTGTGTGTGTTAGTAAAGAGTCAAGTGGAAAATCCACTCTTTGGTATTTCAGGCACAACGTTCATTTACCCAACGTGTTCGGCAGGATAAAACTAAATATCGTGGAAACCTCTTTTATAATCCTGGCGTTTGAAGTTAGGACTAAACCCACCTTACAATGTGATTGCAATCACAGACCTTTTCCATATGTATGCAGGTTTCCCAAATGAGGCCCAGGTAATAATCTACGTCTAAATATATAATCAACCACTCCAGTGCCACCTGGATTTTTAGCTAGACTGGTCTTTACCAGTTAGTAGTTGCTCAACAAGTGCTATGTATCTGGAGGAGAAACTAACCTCTGTGGTCTGTTACCCAAAGGGTTCAGTAGAGATAGTTAGCAAAAGCAGCCGCGCGTGTCTAACATGTCAGGCCAAATGACACTAGTGAAGGCAGCTCTGTGTGACTTTGTCTTCCTCGCAGAGGGAGCCCTCACAAGAGCTCTAGCATGCACTTTTGTCCTTCCTGTGAGTCTTGCGGGGTTATTTTTTGGAGGCTAGATAGAGAAATCTTCCACTGTTGTACCATTTCCTTCAGTGCCCGCAGCTTTTATTCTTTTCAACAAGTGTTTAGAAGAAAGTGCTGATGCTTATTAATCTGTTTCTTGTCTTACAAATGTGCTTACGCATGATTGGTGGCAAAACTGCCTCTCTGACAGCTCTCGATGTAATCTACGAGGCAGGACAAGATTGTTACACTGAACAGATCTGTTTGGAATTGTTATTCTTTGTAATTACCTTCATTAAGTGAAAGCATGTGTCAATCAACTTTGAACTTTAAACATACCTGTAATTTGCAAGAGAAATGCATTCTGATTTCCTAGAGGCACATGTGTGCTTGAAGATGAGTATACATGCAGGTAGGTATATATTACAGAAACATGTTTCTGTAATTTTCTGAGTATGTAATTTCTCCCTGGTTTGCATGTGGTAACTTTAAATATAAAGTGCACAACTCCAGAAAATGATATAAACAGAGTTAAGTTTAATAAATGACTAATTTATGTACTAGTGTGAACAGATACCTTTTTTGACACATGGTCTCGCTCTGTCACCCAGGCTGGAGTACAGTGGCATCATCATAGCTCACTGCAACCTCCAGCTCCTGGGCTCAAGCAATCCTCCTGCCTCAACCTCCCAAGTAGCTAGGACTACAGGTCTGCACCACCACATCCAGCTAATTTTAAAATTTCCTTGTAGAGATGGGGTCTCGCTATATTGCCCAGGCTGATTTTGAACTCCTGGCCTTAACTCCTCCCACCTCAGCCTCCCAAAGGGCTGGGATTACAGGCATGAGCCACTGCGCCTGGCCAGAACAGATACTTTTTAAATAAGGAACACACTCCTTTCTAAATCTCTGTAATAAAAGTATGCATCCACATGAATTTTAACTGCCACTCCTTACTATGAATATAAATTTGAAAACACATTTACTCTTCTGCTTTACTGCATATTGTCCATCAACCATGGGGTTATGACTTTCTTGATTCGATCCCCCGGGGCAGGAGTGACCGTTTCAGGAAGCATCCTGAGCTTTAACAGGCCAGTTAAACAGGCTGCTCGTCCTGCCTTGCACGACTATGAGCCAGTGCCCTTCTCTGCCTAGGGCGACAGGTGCCTGGCGCGTCTATTCGTTCGGTCACCGTTTATTTCATTCCCTCATGCACATTTATGGACTGACTGCGGTGTCCACAGCTCCGCGGGAGATTGAAAAATGAATCAGGCGCTCAGAAGAGGATCTAGAAAAGGAAACAGGCGAGCAGCTCAGGAACGAGTCTCATCCCAGCGTCCCGGGTGGCTTTCCCGGTGGGCGTCTCGCGAACTGCTTCTCCGCCTGCCCGCGCGGCCGCCAGCCTCCGCCAGGGGGAGGCCGGGCCCCGAAGGCGAAGACGAAGCGCCGGAGGCGGCTGTGCGACCGCCCGGCGGCTCCCTCCCTCCTCAGGGCTGGGGTCACTGTTAAAACGACGTTCTCGAATGACCTGCTGACTCCAGTGAAGCAGCGTCCGCTCAGCGTAGGAGCCAGAGGGACCTCCGTGGACTGGCTTTCTTCAGCCTCAAACCCTCCGGCGGCTCCCGGCCTCCCACAGCGAAAGCGGAGACGCCCTCCCGCGGCCTCCCCGCCTCGCCGCGCCGCCGTCGCTCCGCCTGGCGCGCTCTCCCCGCCCCCCGGCGTCGTCGAAGCCCCGCCCCCGCGCCCTGGCGGGAGCCGCCCCTCACCCTCTACCCGACGGGCCGTCGATCCGCGATTGTTTCCGGCGCTTGTCGCCTGTGTCGCCTCTCGCGGAGGGAGCTCTGTGAGGGCAAGAACGTTTCTTTGTTTTGTGGCCTGAAGTATTCCCGGTTCCGAGAGGCATGCGGGGAACAGTGTCTATTAAATATTTTTTCGAAGAAATGAGTGTTTCCCGGTCCTCCCGGGCAAGCACGATGGCGCTGGTTTTGTGGGAACGTCCGTTATCTACGCTTCGCCGTGTGCTGGGAGTGACACACGCCTCGGCCAACTCCGCGCGGGTTACAGCCGCGGCTCAGGCCTGAGTCCTCGCCCCGTCGTCCCCAGAGCTGTGGCCTTGGGCGTCGCTTCACACCACCGAACGGAGACGGCGACGTGTGAAGCGCCCGAGGGCCGCGGGCCGCGCACCGGGCGGGCTGTGTGAGGCGCTCAGAGCCGGCGGCCCACACCCCGGCGGAGGCTGGCGCGGGGTCTGGCGGGAGCGACGTCTGTGAGAGACCGAGGCTGTTCCAGAACTCTCGGTTCCTGGAGTGCTCTGAGGAGAGGCTGACGCAGATCGTGGGACCTCTGGAACAGTTTGAGAAAACTGAGCTGGAAAAGAGGCCGGGAGGGCTCGGGCGTGGGGCCCCCCGGGGGGAGAGACCCTGCAGAGCTGCGAAGCCTAACTCAGAACTCAGCGGAAGCCCGCGAAGCCCCCTGTGCCCTGGCGTGGGGCTGGGTGGACATCGGTGCGGGTGTCACTTGGGACTGGAGCTGGCCCTGCGCCTCAGAGCAAGGACTTTAAAACATAAAACTGGCCGGACGTGGTGGCCCACACCTACAATCCTGGCACTCTGGGAGGCCCAGGCGGGAGGATCACTTGAGTTCAGGAGCTCGAGGCCAGCCTGAGCGAGAGCGAGACCCCGTCTCTACTAAAAACAGAAAACTTAGCCAGGCGCGTGCCTGTGGTCCCAACTGCTCGGGAGGCTGAGGCGGGAGGATCGCTTGAGCCCAGGAGGCTGAGGTTGCCGTGAGCTGGGCTGACGCCACGCACTCTAGCCCAGGAGACAGAGTCTTGCTCTATCTCAGAAATAAAAAATTAAAAAATTAAAAAGCTACGAAACACTAATCTCTTTCCTAAGAAGGGCTAGAAGTTCCACGAGTGCCTGGAAGTGGAGGCTGTGAAAAATAGTGAGACTGGTACCGAAAACTATTCATCACTGAGAAGGAAGAGTTGTTATTAAATTAAAAGGGAAAGATGGCAAAGAATTTATAAAGTACCCAAAGGATGCATGCAAAGGTTATTATACTTTCCATAATTAAGAAAAATATTTTTTATAGATGATTGCTCATATCTCTTTGTATTATATGCTGTTATGATTACAATATTCCAGTCAACACACTCTCTTAGCATCTACATGGGTTTTTAAAAATATGATCATTTCGGCATTTACAGTTTGCTGCTGTCAAAGCATACACTGTAACAGCTTTATTGGGATATAAGGCACCTACCACATATTGCCCATTTAAAGTGTACCATTCAATGGTATCTGGTGTATTTTAGTTGTGCCAGAGTCACCACCATCAACCTGAGAACACTTTTATGCCCTCAAATGAACTGTAGCATTAGCAGTCACTCCCCAGTTCCCCCATCCCCAGCCCCTGGGCCATCCCTAATCTCCTTTCTGTCTCTGTAGGTTTGCCTAGTCTGGACATTTCGTATAAATTGAATTATGCGCGTGTCAAGTTTCATGACTGACTCCTTTCACGAGGCATAATGTCTGTAAGGTTTATCCAAGTTGTAGCGTGTATCAGGACTTCGTTCCTTTTTACGGATGAATAATATTCCATTGTGTGGATATACCACATTTTGTTCATCCGTTCAACAGCTGGTGGACATTGGGGTTGTTTCTACCTTTCTGGCTTTTGTGAATAATGCTGCTATGCACATTAGTGTATACACTTTTCTGTGTGGATATATATTTTTATTTCTCTTGGGTATATATCTAGGAGCAGAATTGCTAGGCCATGTGATAACTCCATGGTTCACCTTTTGAAGAACTGCCAGACTTTTCCAAAGCAGTGAAGCATACATTTTTGCAGTAAAGCAAGAAATTTTATAAATATTATGGATTTTCAACAAGTTCTACTTTTTTTTTTATTTTTTATTTATTTTTTATTTTTTTAACAAGTTCTACTTTTTATCCAGACCTTCTCGTAAGAGCTGATCTCTGCCTGGAACCTCCAGGGCGGACAGGTGGCCCATGGTGCCAAGGGCAGGTGTCAGGGAGGACAATAGGACAAGGAAAAGAGACAGAGCAGGAGAGAGAGAAAGAAAGAAGAAATGGGTGACTAGGGAAGGAGTGTTAGAGGGTTGAGCAGCTTTTTAGGGGCTGCCAACGCCGAAGCCTGAATATAAAAAGTGTTTGTAGCGTAAGTCTTCTCAGTCATCCCCTCGGTGCTTCAAAGGCAGGGGTGGTATTGAGGGCGAACACTGTGGCGTCAGCTGTAGCCTGTTCTCGGGATTACTGATGTCTGCCATGAAGGGAAGATAGGAAAATGACTCACTTCACGTAAAGCAGGGCTTCCTCATCCTGACGCACCTGAGAATCACCTGGGAGCTTTTAAAAACTACCACTGCCAGGGCCGCATGCCAGAGAGTCTGATGGAATTTTCTGCAGTGGGGCCTGAGCGCTGGTCTGGTTTAAAGGCTCCCCGGGGACTTTCAATATGAGCCAGGGTTGAAAACAACTTATATGGAAATATAGTTTTTATGTTTTAACAAACATTCTTAAACAAACTATTGGGGTGACCGTCGGATGCATCACAGAACTTTTTCAGAAGTGCTTGAGAGTCCCAATTATTGCTGCCCCTAAAGAGTGCTAGTGCAAGAGAGACTTTGATTGAGGTCGTCATTGGCCCCCTCGTGTTCTCTCTTAGCCAGAAGCCATTCTAATTCGAGATCATGGAGCACGTCTGTGGGACCTTGTACAGCTCTGGAAGGGAAGAGTATTGGGCAGAGTTGAACCAGCTGAGCCTGAAATCAGCATGGCCTCTCAGAGACCGTGAGCCTAGAATGAGTTTTCCGATGTCGTGTTTGGGAGTGATTCTAGGGGAGGTTTTCTTCATTCAGCCGCACATTCACAAATACGTATTTATTGGGCACCCTCTGGGTGCTGGTTGTCATTCGGAGCAGTATTGCAGAGCTAGGAGACAAGTGCTCTGGGCTCTGTGACTTCTAGTCTCCATGTGCCTCAATGACCTTCATGCTACCACCCTTGTCCAAGTCACCATCTTCTCCAGCCTAGATGTCTGCGGTTGCCCCCTAACCGGGCTCCATGCTTCTGCTCTTAGCCTCCTATGGCCTATTTGCCCCACAGCTGGAGGGATCTTAAAAAACAAAACAAAACAAAGCAAAAACAGATGCCATCATTCCCTTGCTTGAAGCTCTCAAGTGGCTTCTCATCACTCTCAGAATACAATTCAAGCTCCTCAGACCTCATGAGACCTCACCCCCACCCACCGCTCCATTCTCAGCTCTCTACTCTCATCTTTCCAGCCCTCTAGGCCTTCTTGCCCAGTTTTTCCTCAGGGGCTTTGCACTTGCTGCTCCCTCTGCTTGGAAAGTTTCCCCCCAGAGAGTCAATTGGTGCTTTTTTCTGCTATATCCCCCATAAGATTACAAGTCCTTCTAAAGCAAGGGCCCTGTACTAGTAATCTGTATCTGCCACAGCATCTGCTAAGGTCACTTGTGTTTAGGAGGTCCTCAGTAAGGCACCTGATGATGTGAATGGGTAAGAACGGAAAGAAAGTCACATGCTGGAAAAATCCCTGCCCAGAGTTCTCTGGAACAGGTAACTCAAAAGAGCCAAATCAGCATATCAAGTCTGATGTGGTTCTCTTGTTGCTCAGAGAGCCGCGAAGATTTTACACTTGCGCAAGCAGATCCTCTAAAAGAAGTAATTTTCTCTTTAGCAGAGTAACAGGACACGGGCTCAGCAGTAAACTCACAGTATTTTATAAAAAGATGAAAAGTGAAAATCATATGGAAAGCAGACATCACTCACAAGCAGCACCACTCTCTCGTGTGTTAATGGTATAGAGCCATAATTTGACCATAATTTCTCTCTTTCTCCGTCTCTGGCTCTCTCAACTATGAAAAATGCTTAGTGGCAGGTCTACACAGCATGAAGCAGAACAGTGGTAGTAGAGACAGATACATTTTGACATAGCACAGGGTTTGTTTCCAATATTTCTTCTACCGTTTAAGTAACAGTAAGCTTTGCGTCCACAGAAATAATGCCAATAGTGTGGGACCACGAAGACATGGTCCAAGGCGGCTTGAGTCCACACGTCGTAGCACGGTGCACACTGGTGGGAGAGGTAGGCACAGTTTCCGTCTATTTTCTTCCATCTTTGCTTTTACAGGGTTTTCGAAATGCTTTCACCCTACGAGCGTTCATTCTCCTTACTGTTTTGGAGTCCCTCTTCATCACTTGAACATTGTTTATGATTGTCCTTAGTGTATTTTTCCTTTTTAAAAAAATCCTCTCACATGAATCTAAAAGCAATATATGTTAATTCTAGATATTTTGGAAATACATAGAACAAAGAAAAAAGGGTCACACATATTCTACCACCTAGAGAAAAATCTTAATAATTTCTATAGTCCTATATGGGAAGACTTTAAAATTTTGAAGATTTTTTTATGGTTATGAAAGCAATACATCTTCATTGTAGAAATTCTGAAAAATGCAAAAAACTGTAAAGCAGAAGGAGAAATAGCTCCTAATGCTGAATGACTTTTTTTTTTTTTTTTTTTTTCTCTTTTTTTTTTTTTTTCTCTTTTTTTTTTTTTTTGAGATGGAATCTTGCTCTGTTTCCCAGGCTAAAGTGCTGTGGCGTCAGCCTAGCTCACGGCAACCTCAAACTCCTGGGCTCAAGCGATCCTCCTGCCTCAGCCTCCTAAGTAGCTGGGACTACAGGCATGCGCCACCATGCCTGGCTAATGTTTTCTATTTTTAGTTGTCTGCCTAATTTCTTTCTATCTTTAGTAGAGATGGGTCTGGCTCTTGCTGATGCTGGTCTCAAACTCCTGACCTCAAGCAATCCTCCTACCTTGGCCTCCCAGAGTGCTAGGATCACAGGCGTGAGCCACTGCGCCCAGCCAGAATGACTGTTTGATAATCAGTATTTCACTACAAAAAACATGGAAATCAAAGCATCAGGGTGACTGGATGGAAAATCCCAAGTAAAAGAATAAAACAAAACAAAAAATTTCCTGAGGCCTGCAGTGAGTGACATCTGCAGCCCCTCAGCGCTGGCTGTACGTCTTGTTTCTAGCAATGCTGGGGTAACTCTGGACTGGGAGGACGGCCCGGGGTGGCTCAGCATTCACAAGGGTGGGGAGGAGGTGAGGCCGAGTGTGTGTCTGTGTTGAGGAGGGGCGGGGGAGGGAGGGGTGGGCTTGCAGAGCATTCAGGGCATAGACCTCGGGGAAAAGAAAAGGAGGTGAGCAGACAGGTGGAGGTGACAGAAGCGGCCCCGTGCAGGATGCTGGGCTGGAGAGAGACTGCCATCTCCGGGTGCCTTGTAGGGAGTGAGGGCCTAGATATGGCCTAGGGATCCTTGGGCGCAGAGGAGCCTTCTCAGTGGCCTGGCAGGACCACCTTGGCCATGAATCACAGATTGTTTGCACCAGCTAGGACCACAGTTATCCAGGTAGACCAAGGGGAAGGCAAAGGGGCTCCAGGAGGCCAGCGGTGGGGACAGGGGCTGCCACCGCGGCATTCAGTGAGGAGGGGCTCCTGCTCTCCAGGCATTTCGGGAGACCGTGGTCTTATACAAAGACCACTCCGCTGGGAGCCCAGAGGACGTCGGGTTCCATCCCAGCTCTAGTACTGGCCAGCCCTAAGCCTAATTCTGTTAACTCTGTTTTTTTTTTAAAGAAAAATGTAAAAATGAAATCAATGCCTGCCCTCCCTACCCATCAGGAGAATCATCATGAGAATAAAATGCGGTGGTGAACATGAAAGACCATCACTGTTACTTACATGACCATTCTGTGGCCGTTCCCATGCACCTGCAGATCTCTGCTAGTGTAGCGCGACCTCCAGGCCTCCCAGCACCCTCGCCTGGGCAGGTGCCACCCCGTGAGCTCCCCTGGCAGTTGGGGCTGTTGATTTACATTGACCCGAAATACAGACATGTGTGAAGCCAGCGATGCAGGCTAAGGCAGCCACCCTGATTGCTGGCTAAGAATAGGCAGCAAATAACCTTCTGGTCGCGATGTCTGGCAAGTCTGAATATATTAAAGTACAAATGTGAAATGGCGTCATCTGTGCTGTGTGCGTGGCTAAGCCTGCGTGGTCCGTGCGTGGGCCCAGGGCTACACGGAGGCGAAGAGCCGCACCAGCAGCGCATGGAGCTGGTTAGCACTTGTGTCGCCCTCAAGGTAAACGGAATCATAGGCAGTGTGTACGTGTGGCGGGGGCAGAGTGGAGGGCTGGTAAGGGGAAAGCCATTTATCGAATCATTGGCAGATTTTATTTGCTACTTCTGGTGATTTTCTTAGGGTGCCACATAATTTCCATCACAACACATTTGTAGCATGATTGACCGACTATTGCACCATCTCCTGCTGTCCCACAACAGCTCCTAGCTCAAGCACATTCTCTATTAAAATTAACCCTGAGCACATTATGCGATGCTGTTGCTAAGCTGTTTGGCCTTGTTTCATTTTGAATAAATCTAATGAAGTACTTCATATGCTTAACTATTATACAGATATTTTATTCACTATGTACTTAGTATGTATTAAAAGCAGATATCAAAAATTTCCAACTTTATATTACAGCATTAATGACCCTCCATTCTAAAATTAGTAGTATGTTTATTGAATAGTATATAGAATATTTTCAGGAAGGGAAAAAATATTTAAGATTTAGATGGGTGAAAAAAATGTAGTTTTATTTTCTTTACTAAAATTTATTTTATGAAAAACTTCACGCTCATATGCCGTCATTTTAAGATGAACGTGTTGGTTGTTCTTCGCAATGTTGTTGTTTTAAACTCCTTCCCTACTTTATCACTGTGTACTTACTTAGTAGCTAAAAATATCCTCAATTAGGTAGATTATGTTTTAGATCAAGGCTGATCTGGTTATACAATAATCAAAAGGATGGTTGACTTATACTGTGCATTTCTTAAAAATCAGTGCATATTTTGAGATTAAAGCAATTCATCATGCATAGAAACACTCTGTTATTACTTTTCAAACTTTTGAAGAATTGGTGCTCCAAATCAAGAAAGAAACATGCTGTAGATTAATAATTTCATTGGTGCATTAACAAAAATAAGCCCTTTCCCTTATAATAATATTTAAGATGAATATAGAAATAAGCTTTGTCCTTTGTTTGCTGAGAACAATAGCACAACCCTCTGTGTGGGGATGATTTATCTCTTGCTAAACTGCCCTAACTGTTTATGACAGCAAAAAGACAGGTATCATTAACCTTAGGTGTTGACAATTTAGAATTCATGGGAATGAGTTAGAAAAACGATAGACGGGTCCCACCTCTGAGTTTGTGGGGAGCAGATGAATTCCGTGAACCATCCCCACTGATTCCTCACGTTAGCAGAAAAGAGTCCCCCTTGAATTTTCCTGCAGGGGGTTTGGTTTTATATCCCTTCTATCTGAACTTGAAGTGAAAATTGTTTTGAGGAAAAATGGATCTATATTCTAATCAAAGTATTTTCCAAGGCCCTAGAATCAAGTTTATTTGTAAATCCATAATTTACTGAACCATTTTACCTTCTTTGTAAGTGATTCATGTATAAATTAGTGATGGATTCCTGATTAATTTATTTTTGCTGCTGTTCTTGGATTTTAGAAGCTTGCATTCCTCAAGATCACCCTCTTCATATATACCCTCAATAAATTTCAGCACAGAATGATGGCCCAACCTCTTTTATCCTTTGCACAATGATGTAATCGGGCATTCTAAAGAAAATAAGAATTCAGTGACCCCAAAGATGTATCGGATTAAAACCTACCAATAAAAAATGAAGTGTACGAGAGAACACACTCTGCAGCTGTTCTTTGCTTTAGGTACACATAACAACAACATGAGTGTGGCGCATGATCTGATCTCGGTGTGGCATGCATTCATTCACATTTTGAAATCTTTTACATACATTCATTTTCTTCTGAGCGTATTGTTGTACCACATTAGATCTACTTAAAATCCATTGGGAGTATTGATTTTTTTCTTGAGGAAAATCAACACAGTGAGATGGTCTCTCTCCTCTTATAAAGCCCATTAGAGAGAACCAGAATTGTGTTGACGTAAAGGAGAATGTTTCCTAATGTACATGACATATTGCTGTGGGTCAGAAGATTCAACTCTCTTTCAGATCTAATTAACTGGTTTTGTCAAGCTTGTATTCTAGTCCTTGTCTGCACGGCTGTCACACCTCTAGCAACATAAACACTTCTATTTACTGACTAGACATGACCAAGGAAGGACTGATGAAAATATAACCAGCTTAAAGGTATTTTACCAACATGGTAATATCACATCAAATAATTACGTACTCTGTTTGGATTTTATCTGGGCAATTTTTTAAAGATAATTTTTAATTGCTATGAGCCTGGAGTTGGAGTGGATGATTTAACTGAAATGTTTTAGTAAAAGTGTGTTGATAAATCAAATGCCCTGAATCCCCTTAATAGCTGTTATCATTTTGACATCTTCTTATTTTAAAGAAATTGCTGAAAATTTGACACAACTAATGTGGATGGCTATCACTGAACTTGACAATATCTATGTGGGGTAAGAGGTGAAATCACTGTTTAGAAATGAATGCTCCCACCCCACCCCAACTGCATATTCGGGTTAAATGTGTGCACATCCTGGTGGCTGGAACATCTGTTTCTGGCTTGTTGTTCCTCTTGGCTGCTTTTCAATTGGATTTCCTCGAGCAGGTCCCAGGCTTGTCACCGCAGCCAGGGTCTGTTAACCATCACCACTGGTTCTACATTAAGTAGGAGGTTCAGGGCTAAGCTAATAACTCGCCTGCCTTTCTGACTGATCACAGTGATGCTCTCCGTGGCCACTTATCATGCGGGCTCCTTTGGGAGAATGCTCTTCTTTGTCTGTTCCTCTGGGTGAAATTGGTTTTGTTTCCTCTCATTCCTGGAGTTACATGTGAAAAGACAGGGCTCGCTGTCGCTTCTACGGAGCGGCCGTGCGATGCTTTGCCTACGCATCCTCTGGCAAAGGGACTGTTGATGCTCATTTTCCTCCACTCTGAAAAATAAATAAGGAACTATAGTTGAAGATAGTTTACAGGGAGCTAGGTGACTTTTAGAATGAAACAGAGTACATCAGTGTTTTGAATTGTGGTTATGATCTGGTGTAAAATCACAAATGGAAAACGTTTGCTGTTCACGTCACAGCAGTGTGTAGCCCACATCCAAGGTGCTGGGTAGGGGTGGGGTTGGCCGGCACCAGGCAGTTGTAGAGATGCTTGTAAGGCCTTTATACAAGGCAGTGGCTTCCCCTTTGTAAGTGTTCCAGGCTCACTGTATAAAAGGGGATGTCCAAATTCAAGGGTAGACAAAAAGTATTTAGAAAGTTTGCTAACTGGCAAGGGGAAAGTGGTGAATTCACTTTCCATTTATACTTTCTAGGTGGTTTCTGATACAGCAAAGAAAGTTGGGTTCAGTCCAGGCCCTTATATCCTGGGGTTGACACCATCCTGCTGTGACCCTCACAGCTGATAAGCTTTGATAGAAATTGATTCTCTCTGCCAAACTCTGCCCTGACTTTGTACTTAAAAATTATTCCTTCCCCTACGGCAGGCATTAATAGAGAATATTCTCTCTTGTCAAACCTTGGCCTGGTCCCTAGTATGGATCTATTGCAAGGTGAAAAACAGGTATCAAATGAGTAACCACAAGAAGTAACGATTCCGGAGTGATCAGGTGTGGTTACTGAAGCACAGGAAATAAGATCAGGAGGCAGGGAGATTCTGGTGGAAGACAGGTGAATATTATCCAGATTTTTTGACTACTGAAGTCATGAGTAATGCCAGCACTCTTCTTACTAATTGTGATAAGAACGAGTCTTTCGTTCTGATTTTATCTATCTCCTTTGCTTGCCAGTTTTACAAGCACTTCTGAAAAAGGATCCGACTTTTAGGAATTGTAATTGTTAAAATCTGCTCATTAGCTTGAATTTTTAAAGCACAAATTCCATTGTTAAAGTAGTCTGAGCTTTAAAGAGAAAAGAAGGTGATAACAGAAAGAAAAGTGAAAAATTCTAGTATTTTGGGGTCAGGCTATGATTTCCCTTTTGACCTGGCTGGCAAGAAAAAAGAAAAGTAGCAATGGCTGATATCGGTGATTGTGTAGAAGATGCTGGCTAACATTCCTGAGCATTGATCGGTGGCCAGCCTGGTGGGAAGTGCTTTACCTGTGCTAACTTTCCTGGATTCTTACAAGAGGTCTCTGCGGCCTATTTTCCAAGCTGAAAGGGTGCAGTCATTCTAAAAGTTCATCAGCACAGCAAGCATCTGCTTCTCCTGTTTGTGTAATATCTGAGAAGTACCCAAACCCTTCCCTCCCTTCAGCCCCCGCGTGGTCCATCCTCTTACAAACCGAGGAAAACTTTGTTGTATGTAAATATGGGATGGACCTGATAAAAACCTTGAAGAAAGACAGTGCAGGTTGAACATCACCTAAAACTGCAGTTTCAGTCCCCAACTTTGCAGAAGAAATAAAAATATCTGGAGCAGGGGAAATGGGAGCAGAGAGAGACCATAGTAAAGGGAAAACCTTATGGGCGACAAATGCGGTCTTGAAATGAACAATTTCAAAACAATTAAGATTATCCTTTCTACGATGTCTGGTGATGTCACCCTAACTAATCTATCATTCTCTTTATTACTACGTGACTTTTCCACTTTCATTTTGGGACAGATACAATTGTATATAATAACAACAAAAGGGATCTTCTAAAAACAATAGTATATAAACGCCATGAATAAATCCAGACTATTTCCAAATACTGTGGGGAAGACAGAAGGGTGGAGAAAATGCATATTCTAAATTAGCGGTATTAATTCAAATTCTTTATCTTAATTTTTTTTTATTTTAGAGACAGGGTCTCGCTTTGCCCAGGCTAGAATGCAATGGCGTGATCATAGCTCACTGCAGCATCAAACTCCTGGGCTCAAGTGATCCTCCTGCCTCAGCCTCCCAAATAGCTGGGACTACAGCTGCGTACCATCACACCCGGTTAATTTCTTTTTTTCATTTTTTTGCAGAGACAGGGTCTGGCTGTGTTGCCCAGGCTGGTCTCGAACTCCTACCCTAAAGTGATCCTCCGGCCTTGGCCTTCACAAGTTGGGATTACAGGCCTGAGCCACTGTGCCCAGCCTATCTTTAATAATATTTTGTTTTAAATGATTTTATATACAACATATATTGTATCATTGATAATAATAGTAACTGTTCATGCTTTGTTTTTATTGTTATCTTCTTATTTTAGGTCTTTGTTTTATTTTGACATAGCTCTCCTCAAGGACCAGATTCAGTTTCCTTTCCTACTTCTTTTTTTCTCCTTAGTGTTATACCTTAAGCATGGCATTTGCTATAATCTTAAATATGATTCAAAGATAAGACTTCAAAAAAATTTTTTAATTGACCCATAATTATTGTACATGTTTATGGTATACATAGTGATGTTGCAAGACATATAATATATAGTGATCACATCAGAGTAATTAGCATATCCATCATCTAAAATATTTATCATTTCTTTGTGTTGGGAACATTCAATATCCTCCTTGTAGCTATTTGAAATCATATACTATTTTTAACTAGAGGAGAGTCATCAATGCTATAGAACACTAGAACTTATGCCTCCTATGTAGCATAATTTTGTAACCTCTAACAAATCTCTCCCTACCCTCTCCTTCTCCCTACCCTTCCCAGCCTTTAGTATCCTCTGCTCTACTTTTTACTTCTATGAGATCAATTTTTTTTTTTGGCTTCCACATTTGAGTGAGAACATGCAGTGTTTTACTTTCTGTTCCTGGCTTACTTCACTTTCAAAGACAAGATTTTTTTTCTTTCTTTCTTTTTTTTTTTTTTGAGACAGAGTCTCACTCTGTTGCCCAGACTAGAGTGTCGTGGCATCAGCCTAGCTCACAGCAACCTCAAATTCCTGCTGCCTCAGCCTCCTGAGTAGCTGGGATTACAGGCATGTGCCACCGCGCCTGGCTATTTTCTATGTATATTTTTAGTTGTCCAGCTAATTTCTTTCTATTTTTATCAGAGACGGGGTCTCACTCTTGCTCAAGCTGGTCTCGAACTCCTAAGCTCAAATCATCCTCCCCCCTCGGCCTCCCAGAGTGCTGGGATTATAGGCGTGAGCCACTGCGCCTGGCCAAAGACAAGATTTTTAATGGCTACATAATAGTCCATCCAGCAGGTGGTCCAGAGTTACCCCATAGCTGGATGTTGAGACTATTTTCCAACATTTTACTGGCAAGAATGTTTGCATATATAAATGTGTTTATAGCTAGAATTTCCTCTATGTTATAGTCCCAAAATAACTCAGTTTAAATGATGTGCAGAGTTGGAGAAATCTAAAATTCTTTAATTTTCAATAATAGAAAGAAAGCTTTCTTTTAAGGTTCTAGTTTGGCAGAGGAGCTAAAACATCCACTAGAGTGAAGTTACTTATCTGACCTACATCTTACTAATATACGGAGTGGTTCCTGGCTTATTCAGGAACACTAAGGTGATAACCATAAAGAAAACTTAAAATGAACAAAGCACCATTTCCTATCTTGTGTTCAATACAAATAAAATTTCCAGAATAAAAAAACTTCTCATCTATTTTCGTATGTTTATAAATTTGGCTTTTGAGTATATATATCTTAGGGAAGGTGGCTGGAATTAGGAGGATGGGAAAGCAGAGAAGGTGTATTAATAGGTCTGTAATGATATAAATTTATTCCGGGGGTGAGGTAAAACTTAATGGTTCATAAATAGTAAATTCATTATATGTTTAATACTCAGGTTATATTAACACCATCTAACATCTTTATGGTACCATTAGTACCATTTATATCCTTGACTCAACTTCAAAAACAAACATTTCCAAATCTGGGCCATGAAATGGTTAGCCAAATAAAATGTTTCGATAAATATTATTGGATTAGAACATGGTCGGTTGGGTCATAAACTGTATTATAAATGTTTTATGTTATCTGTTACACTGCATTTTTAAATGTTAACAAATTAATTTATTTTAAAGGCCGCATCAAGGTGAAAACACCTTGTTTTCACCGGAGCATTTGGCAGCAGGACAATACATCACGTAGTCATTTTTCATTTAGTCATGCCACTGGCAGAAGAGATGTTAAGACATAAAATGTGGTATGGTTTGTTAAATACTCATTTATAATTTGCATTCATTATTAAATTATGTCTCGGGCTAATCTTTAATCTTAAAAATACATTCAGTGTCATAAAGCTCTCAGAATACATAATAAATATTTTATAATTTAGTGTTACTTTAAGTGTTGACTGAAATGTACACAAATGTTTTTCAGTAATGACACTTAATTATTCCAAGGAGATTTGATCTGCATTGGTATCGAGTTCAATAATTCATTCGAGCCTTCAGGTCACAAAGAGAAATCTCAGATTGGGGACACCGACTCTTGCAAGATGAATGGTGATCCAGCTACTTGCTCCTCATGGCAATATTGTCATTCATTGCCTGAAACCATTTCAACACAGAGTGGTGACTTTGAGGGGCTTATTTTTTAGCGGTCTCAATGACTATCATGATAAACTTCACTTTGGGTTTGGAAGCTCAAGAGTCAAAATTCTCTGAGATTCAGTCCTTTGAATAGACAATCCCAGAATACAGTAAATTCCAGGCTAAGAAGTTCCCATGCTTGAATAGTCAAGTATTTGATTAAGCTTCATAGCTGGGATATTCAATTTGCATTTGGTAAACTGAAAAAGTACAGTCATCATGAGAAAGCTGGTTGTGGCAGAATGGTGATTTGTATTATAGCAGCCTGGTAGCTGCCCAATGAACCATGTAAAAACAGTTCATTAAAATGTTTATGTGCTTGGCTGGTTAATGCAAAGAAAGCTTTACTGCAGCCTTATAAAACCTTGGTAACTTTCAGGCTGGACTCAGATCAATGCATTGTAATAACTCAGGCATATGCTCCATCTCTCCTGAAGTGGAGAAAAGAACCAAGAAACTTCCTTTTTCTCCTTGTTTCTATGGCCACATATTTTCAGATTGTTAAAGCTAATCTAGATTTTCTTCCTTTTGGAAAATATTCCAAGTTTATTTGTGAGCAATTTGCATGAAACCATGGAGTATTATTTGTAATAATATCTAAATAATGAATATGTGATTACTGTGCTTTGAAAGTTAAGCTTCTATGTAGTCTCAACTTTATTGAATATCAAAAAATAATCAGTATTAAACTGGAAAACAGATGCAATAATTTATCTGCCAGCTAGTGTCTCCCACTTACTGCAATACTTTTCGGGAGGTGTAGACCTATTTTAAGCCCATGAAGGTAGGACTAAGAGACTATAACTGTGTGAGGCTATTACATTCCTTTATGTTGACATTTTAAAAATGCTTAAAACAGTTGAGTCTATAAGAAATTATTTTTAAAAAGCTTCCTTAAAACAAATCAAATACCCATTTTTAATAGAAAATTGATCCATTGATCTACACGGGCATTTACCTTCATTGAATATACATAATTAGATTTTTAGATGGAAAATAACATTTCCAATTCACCTGTACAAAGTCATCCAATAAAAATGATTAATTCATTAGTTTAATATGTTGAACATTTGCCTCAAAAACAAGCACAAGAAGAAAACATGGGAGCAAAACCAAAAGGTGCTAAAGTCATAAAATAGTACAATATTAAGAAAGGTATGGCTATGTTTTGTCTCCTTCCCTTGCCATAAACACCGCTATTTATTGGAACACACAAAAACACGAAGAAGAGACCACACAGTACAACATTGTTACTGTCAAAATGCACCAATTAAAATAGTTGCTTCTCGCACAGAGAAGACAGTCTCAAAATATTCTTAATATTCTGTGTATCAGTCAAGCCATGACTGAAAGTCTTAATGTGATTGTGAACATCAAAATCCCCCCTCTCCACCTCCCGTAAGTTGGAGATTGAATGGCCGCCCCTAACTGGCATCTGGAGCTATTTTTTCCTAGTTCTTAGGACTGCCCAATCTAAAAGGGAGGTTCTTTTGGGATTTGGTACTATATCATTTAAAGATGAATTTGACTCTAACACATATTAATATGCATACATATATATATATATATATCTCAAAAAAATGCTAGTAGTAAATTGAAGTCAGCACCCAGGATAATGTCTTAGACGTGGTAGACACTCATTAAAAAATTTGTTGAATGAATGAATGTTGAGGAAGTGGTCTTTTAAAATCTGCTTTGAAATCCAGTGGCTGGGTCCTCTTATCAGAGAGTATGAGGCTGAAAGGAAAGAAGGAAAGGGAAGAATCCATGAAGTAGAGTAAAAGAAGCTAACTTTTTACCTGCCTCCGAGCCTAACTTTCATAGTCTTCCGATGTCCACAGAACACCACTTAAAATACCTATTAGTGTAACTAGAATGTTTGTACCCTCACAATACCCTGGAATAATAAATTTAAAAAAAAATACCTGTTAGCACGCTGCTGGACATCAGACAGTTTTCCTCCTCTGCGTGGAGTTTTAAAGAAGACTTTGGGTTGTTGAGTTGGGTCTGAGCCACACCATTTCAAGACCACTTAATTGAGAATCTCTTCTCATCATTTTAGATCGTGCATCCCATCAACTTTCACATAAGATTAAAGGATGTGAGCAGTACTGTGGCCTCTGGTGCGTTATTCTCTGCTTTGTGATTATGAATGGGGCACGTGTGTGCGCTGACCCGTATCTTACACCAGCACTGTAGCCACCGGTGGCCGTTCTCAAACTCGGATGATTTGGATTTGGGTGACAGTCTTGGACTTGGATGACTGTTTTGGCTTCTGATGAGACCCAAAGCAAGTCAAAAATCTATTTTTTAACAAATCCGTTTGACTAAAATCTGTGTGTGTGTGTGAGAGAGAGAGAGACTAATGCTGTGTGAGTACAGGGGAGAGGTAAGAGTACAAGACGGGGAAGAAGGCCCTAGATTTGAACCTCATGGTAGCTATGATCATGGCTCTTCAGTTCCTAGGATCAAAAAAGAGATCTCTGCTAAGTTTAACTAAGCTTCCTCGTCTCTTGAAGCTTCAAAAAGGCTGAGTGGGGAGGAGAGGGGAAGGCTGGTTAACCATGTGGGTCTCCTCAAGCCCTCTCCGATTTAATTGCGACCGTGAATGACCCCCGGTCCTGCAGCATATCAACTTGATGTGCATAATTGATAGCCAAACATTTGTTACAGGCTGTTAAATGGTAAGGCCACAATGAAATGTATATAATGTTGATTAAAGTGATTTTTGCACAAAAGGGTCAGAGACATTAACAAGTTAAAAGAAAGTGTGAGCTCTGTTCTTATGCCTCTAACCTTTGTTCGGTTTTTCCCATAATTGACACCACATGTTTACTATGCCTATTTTTGTCAAACTTGAGGCTGTTAGTATTCAATGTATTTAGAAGTGCTCTGGAGATTAAGGCACTCACAGAGTGCTCAGAAAGGTATATTTCAGATATTATCATAGCACATGGTAAAAGAGAAATATTTAAATAAACCCCTCCGGGTGTGCCTTGTATTAAATTGTCTGGCTCAGAAAGGCAGACTAAAGTAACAGTAACTCTGAAAAGGATTAAAATGGACATCTAAATGATAATTACTGTGTAATTTTGTTTTGGTTATAATTTGTGGTGTTATTTTTATAACTGACATGAGACATAATATATTTTTCAGGGTTCTACAATAGCTGAGTAACAAATGGAAGCTGTCAGAAAGTATTTGTAGGAACAGTTATTGAAGGAAGTTGTGAGGTTGCTGAAATGCTGCACAGACTAAATTTTTCTAGCCTATGTACGTGTAGAATACTTTCCTAAAAAGGCAATGACTATGGATGTGTGGCGTATAGCAAGTCCTCTGTCTAGGCTTTTAAAATCCTCTTATTTTCATTAATGCGAAACCAGCAAGGTGTCTTTTGAGGATCTTTTCAACACACCTTGTGTGTCATCACAGAAATGTTACTGAGCGTTTGATGCTGTCTTATGTCCTGTTCTCTCCCCCGCTCTCCCCTCTGCTCTGTCTGGGCTTTGGGTCTCTCTGCGGCACCAAGGACCCTGCAGAGGCTCTAGCTCTTGGTCCTTAAATGGCAGTGCTCAAATCTGAATGTACTGACCTCTGCCCGAGCCATGAACTGAGACCGATGGGTAGACCACCCAAACTCCCTGCAACTACCAGACGGGCAGTCACACACGGCCCTTCCTGTGCGGCATAATTTCGCAGAATTTACCTCTTTCCTCATCTGGCTCTGATTATTTGCGGACTTGCAATTTCATGTTATTTGTGTGCGAGTCTTATCTGCTTTGCCAGATTGGAAGCTCCTGGACAACAGACACCATGCTTGATGCCGTTTGCCTGTCTTCCCTCCTTCCTGGCCTGGCAGGGTGCTCTGCATAAGCTGGACATTCAGTAGAGACATCGTGAGTGAATGAGTGACGATGAAGCTAGAGACACAGAACATCCCAAAGCTAATCCAGTTTTTAACGCCCAGAGATGGGCCACGTGTTGGCTAAATCTGCAGCTATTCAAAGCAAGTTTCCACTTCCTCTTTCCACTGATATGAAATCAAGGGGAGATATATTTTTAAATTTCCACAATATCTTATTTCCAGAGATTTGAAATCAAGATGTTATATCTTCTTCCATTGAGTAGGAAATAGCTTTCATGCCCTGCTGTGGCAGTACAAGGCTGAAGGAGTTATAATGATCCTTGAACTCAAATCTCCTGATAACATATTTTATTAACTGGTTGGAAACCAGAATAAGACTCGTGGGTGAAACTAGTATGTCTCAAGCAATTCTAATTTCCAGGCACAGAAACTGTACTTTGTAGCTGCAGAATTTCATTTGAGGAGTGACTTTACTAGGGCGAGTTCTACCAATTGTTTATTTTTTCCCCCTAAATTGCAGGAAAAAGGGGAAATCATATAGCCTCGAACACTCAAAGACATTTATAAATAGTTAACACACCTGAATTGCACTTTGTTTGCTTAATGGCAATTTTGGGGAAACACACAAGAAGCTAAATATATTTCTTTATGACTGTTTCTAACTTTTCCAATTTTCCTATCTCTTTCACCACATAGAGATCTAAAATAATAATCTCAGTTATCGAAATAATTAAAACAGGGAACATCAATTCTTTTCCACTTGCATTATTTTCCAGAGAAAGAACTCTTTTGTTCCAAATTATATTTTTCCTCAATTTCTGGGCAGCCCTTGGTATTATATTTTAATTGAGATAAAATATTTTTCAATTCAGAAGCTCAGCAGTTCAGACAAGATATTTCTAATGTAAGTTATAAGAGTGAAAATTCAAGAATACTGAAATTAGAAACATGTTTGTGTCTTTTTTCCATGACTAACTCATGTCTATTCTCTATGAAATTGATGTCAAAAAAGTATTATATATTTTCAGTAGGAAATAGAAGGCTGCCCTCTGCTATCCTTGTCAGGACGTCGTATCCCTTTAATCATACTTTTCATTTCAGTACATTGAAATTTCCGTTACCAAGGACAACATCATAAATAAAAGTGTTTGTGAAATTTTACCTGCAGCTTCCTAACTTTGTGCATTAAGCATGAGACTAGCAGAGAGGTGGTCAAATGTGAAAATTTATAATCATTTATTACGTACGGCTGAAGCAAGAAGAGAATAAAAGCGTGAAGGCATACATCTATAAACGGAAGCCGAAAAGCTTAAATGAAAAGTAAAGTGAATTTCTGTGTCTTGTCATAAAGTAATGAGAAGCTAGAGCTTTTATTCATAGCAACCCAAGATGCATTTACTCTCAATCTAGCTTCAGCAGTAAACGCTTCCCTGATGTATTGCTTTGGACTTACAAAGAAATATTTGTGCTCTACATAATAGTATAGTTAGGAGAATTACTGCATGGTTGAGAAGATTCTATAAAGGTTTATAGCTGGCGGTGTTACTGTAATTTAATCACAATGTAGCTAATGTAGTACTTTAATATCATAGGTTACTTTTTTATTTACCATTTATTAGTAACTGACAGAGTCAATCATCTCTACATCATAAACAAATCATGGAGGGATTCTGTAGGAACCCTAAAATTCCAGGATAGATGTACTATGGCTATTTTACACTACCATAGTCCCTGTAATGAGCTAACCACCAAATTATTATTTAGATCTGTGAAATGTAAGTCAGGCTCCTTGTTCTCAGTCCATTGGCCAAAGAAAACGAGAGAACATTTTATGTCATGAATACAATTAACACTGCTTATCGTTTATGCACAGAAGTTAAGCCATTGATCCAATTCTAGCAATGACTAGAAGGGATTTCTGAAAAATGTTACAGTATTTAGCCAGGCATTTTTTCTGTTTTGTAATATAGTCATGAACATTACCATAATAAGTTTAAACCAATGCTTTCTCATTAGAATTTTCTATAAAATGTTTTTGTTTTTACACTTGAAGACTAAATGTAACTGCTTTTGCACTTTCTGTTTAAATATATTCCTCCCTTAATAGGTAGATAAATAGATAATAGGTAGATAGAAAGATGAATAGATAGATATAATTAGTTGTTATATAAACTAAGTCATGTTAATATGGTTGATGCAAGGAATTTATTTTTATTTTTATTTTTTTAGAGACAGGGTCTCAGTCTCTTGCCTGGGCAAGAATGCAGTGGTGCAGTCATAGCTCATTGCAACCTCAAACTCCTGGGCTCAAGCGATCCTCCTGCCTCAGCCTCCTGAGTAGCTGGGACTACAGGTGTGCACTACCACTCCTGGCTAACTTTTAATTTTTTTGTAGAGATGGGTCTCACTGTGTTGCTCAGGCTGGTATTCAACTCCTGGCCTCAAGTAATCCTCTCATCTTGGCCTCCCAAAATGCTGGGATTACAGGCGTGAGGCACCAGGCCCGGCAGATGCAAGGAATATTAAGCAAGATTAGTAAAAGAATGGTGCTAATGTCCAGAGGCAGTGGCACTGTGACTGAGCTTAAGTCTAAATCTAGATTTAGGTTTAGTTCTCTGACCTTGGACAAGTGTCCTGACCTCTATGAATCTCAGTAGTTCCATCTGTAAAATAGGAGTAAGTGTATTTGTCTTACTGATCTCCCTAGATTGTTGTAAGAATCAAATAAGATATCATATGAAAAAGGATCCTATAAACTGATGAGGTACACAAAGTATCGATCCTTTGGACATAAAAGAAATTAAATAAATGTAGAACTGAGTGCTCAAAGCAGGTACTTTTTATATAATACTTGAATAGCTTTTATTACAAAGAAGGTAGAAAAGCCATGAGAAAAAAAGTTTTGTCACTTACCTTACATTAATATTTATTGAGCACCTACTGTGTGTCAGGTACTGACAGAGCCTATTGCATTAAGAATAGTTGATGAACGTTTCCAAAAGGATAACGAATTGAAATTATTTAACAGGTTCAATGTTAGCAGACAGCCAAGTCCCAACCATCTCTTCCAGAGCCTTCGCACCTACTGCTGTACGCCACCCACTCTGCCTTTCAGCGCGATTGATTAGATTTTCTAAATATTTTATTTTATTTTATTTTATTTTATTTTTTTGAGACAGAGTCTCACTTTCTTGCCTGGGGCGAGTGCCGTGGCGTCAGCCTAGCTCACAGCAACCTCAAACTCCTGGGCTCAAGCGATCCTCCTGCCTCAGCCTCCCCAGTAGCTGGGACTACAGGCATGTGCCACCATGCCCGGCTAATTTTTGCTATATGTATTTTTAGCTGTCCAATTAATTTCTTTCTATTTTTGGTAGAGATGAGGTCTCGCTCTTGCTCAGGCTGGTCTCGAACTCCCGAGCTCTGAACGATCCGCCCACCTCGGCCTCCCAGAGAGCTAGGATTACAGGCGTGAGCCACCGCGCCCTGACCAGCATCGGTTTTCTAAATCTTGTATGGTTTCAAAACTTACAAAGTACTTATAACAGCTCATACTTTTTCATTAAGAAATTTTACATTGGGTAAATTAAGCCATTCAATAGGTAAAGTATTCAAGAAGTAAATTATTTGTTGCCATTAAAGTTGTATTGTCATATTCTCTATTTTTCTCAGTCATATAGATATTTCCCCTCTAATATTGAAGTCATTGAGTGGCTTGGAGCCTATTACATTGACACCCAATTTTGTGAAAAAGCCATTCAGTACTTTGAAAGAGCTTCTCTTATACAGTAAGTAACTAGGATTTTATGTTCAGTTAATGTCTTATGTTGAGAATTTTTTTAGTAAATTCAAGAACAGATATTAATGAGTATTTATGAATTATTTTCTTACATTTTGTTTCATTGTACTTCATCTTTATTGTGATAAACATATTTCCCTTTGCGTAGAATTTTAAAAATACCTTTTTAAAGGTACTTTTCTTTATATATTGTTCTATTCACATCTCAGAAAACAATTGTTATTTCTTTATCAATCAGAAAATGACTATCTCAGTCCTAGGACAAAGTTTTATTTCTGGAGAGTCCTAATAGAAAAAAGTTGTGTTCATTTTAATTTACAATAGATATATTGTATATTAAAAATTAACCTGTTTTAAGTGTCTTTAAGCACTTATCAGACTCTTTCATACATGTCTGATTAAAAAATAATTGGAATATATCATGTTCTGCTTCGTATTTGGCTATATTGAATTTTAGATGAGATATAACTTAGAATCATTTGAATGATAGAACAATCCATGTTTAAATGATCTCTATATGGAATTTGTATTAGGCAATTAATTTTTATGATGTGTGTTTCACATAAATGTTTTGAGAATTATAAAACTATTAATAATTAGTGGCCAGGTTTGGTGGCTCATACTTATAATCCTAGCACTTTGGGAGGATTGCTTGAGACCAAGAGTTCGAGACCAACCTGAGCAAGAGGGAGACTTATCTCTACAAAAAAAAAAACAGAAAAATAGCCGGGTAAGACAGCACGCATCTGTAGTCCCAGCTACTTGGGAGATTGGGGCAGGAGGATCACTTGAGCTCAAGAGTTTGAGGTTGCAGTGACCTATGATGATGCCACTGCACTCTAGCCCAGGTGACAGAGTGAGACCCTGTCTCAGAAAAAAAGACTGATTACCAAGGATAGGAGGATAGTTTTACTTTAATTACATCTTTAAAATTAAAGCTACTTAGGTAATACATCTTAAGCTTTTTTATTACACTTAATATTCTCCTAAAGTTAACCATTGATTAGCTCATGTAAGACCCTCCTTCTTTGAGGCTCAGTCCACCACTGTTCCGTCCTTGACTTCTATTTGTGGATGTCATATGTTGATGTAACAGTCATCCCCTTACCTAGTCTGCATTATATTCTTTCTCTCCATCCCACCAATATTCTAGACTCATAAGTTTTGACCTCGGTAACTACATTAATCTTTACCCTCTCTGCATTCCAGTCATCTGGATCCGCCTGTTTCTGATTATCACTAGCACATTTACACTAATAAAATTTTACATTATGATATCAAGCTGTCAGAACATAACCTCCTCTCTTTCCAACTTTCATACTCCCTAATTTCCAGGACATTTTTCTTTGGTGATATTGAGATCTCTAACCTCTTGACTCTCATCTTCTCTTGTAGTCTCAGCCTCCTTCTGGCTTTAATTCTAAGCCTGTTCCTACTCAACTACTCAATTGATCACTTATATTTCCTTTCTTGCTGACATCCTCAGTTCCTTTTTCTCTCTTCCTTTGCTACCCAATTTGTTCCCAAAAAATTAAGTTGTTGGATTAGTCCAACCATTCATTCCGTTTCTGTACATAGTCTGTGAAGCACTAACAGAGATAAATTATGTGACCAGGCAAATTGATGCCGCACAAATCTGTGTTAGGTGAACACAGCTCATCAGTCTTAAGTGTTTCTCCCTCTCCTGTTTCCCTCTCATATCCCCTCAGTTCTTCTCCCTATTTTATGCTTCAACTTTCTAGAAAATAGAAACCTTTTGTAGAAACTCTCCTAACATTTCTTTCGCCCTGCTTTCCTATAAATTTACTTTCACTTGTACCTGTTTTTACCTTCTATCTCAGTTGCAGAAATATTCAATATACATTAATTATATTACCAGTCCTCTTTTGAGTGTTTTCTGTACCGTATGTCTTAATTTTCATTTTCTCTCTTTTTTATTAATATATGATAAGTCCTTATTTGTTACGTAAGTTTTACCTCTAATATAAAAATGTAACCTCTTTGAAGGTGGGAATGTTAATTTTTGGGTCACATAGTTCTTTAAACATTCTTTACGTATTCAATGTGTCATATGGTTGAATTAAGTTAAATTTCCTTTCATGATGTTTCTTTACTATAGAAACTCCTCACCTTTCTGTATCTCTTAGATTTTTATGGTTCTTAGTAATCTGATATTTTTGGTAATTGGTTTAAGCCTGTAGTATTGTTTTGTATATTCTGTGTATTCATAAATCATGTCATAAGACTTCAAGAAATCCTAGTCCTAACTGGTGCATTTAGTGTAATTCCATTATTGTGCAGCATTAGAGAATATTCTTTAATATTTATCATGATTATTATTATAAGTCACCATCAATCAGACTAACATATGCATTATGGGAATTCCAGAAGGGGAAGAGACAGAAAAAGGAAGAGAGAGACTATTTGAATAATGGCCAAACTTCCCAAATTTGAGCAAAGACATGGATCTACAATGTACCAAAACTTATGAGATATAGCAAAAGCAGTCCTAAGAGAGAAATTTATAGCTGTAAATACATTTTAAAAGAAGAAAGGGCTCAAGTCAGTAACCTAAGGAATTAGAAAAAGAAGAGCAAATTAAACCCAAAACCAGCAGAAAGAAGGAAATAATAAAAGAGCAGAGATAAATGAAATAGAGAATAGAAATCCATAGAAAAAATCAACAAAAACAAAAGTTGATTCTTTGAAAAGATAACAAAATTGGCAAATCTTTAGTTAGATGGACTAAGTAAAAGAGAGAGAAGTGTCAAGACTCAAATTACTAAAATTAGAGATTCAAATGGGGTATTACTACCAGTTTTACAAAAATGAAAAGAATTATAAGAAAACCTTATGGACAAGGTTTTTTGTGTTTGTTTTTTAGAGACAGTCTCGCTATGTTGCCCAGGCTGGCCTAAAACTCCTTGCCTCAAGCAATCTTCTTGCCTCAGCCTCCCAAGTAGCTGGGATTACAAGTACCTTTATGAACAGTTTTGCACCAACAAATTAGATAACCTAGATAAAATGGACAAATTTCTAGAAACACAATCAACCAAAACAGATTCAAGAAGAAATAGAAAAATCTGAATAGACCTATATATAACCAGTAAGGAGATTGAAGAGGAGTAGGGGAGGCTCAAGAGCAGGGGTTTTAGGTGTGTAAGGAAGACCTCCATTCATTCATTCCCGGAGCAACCTGGTGACAAGAGAGCAGGAATATTCCACCAAAGAAAAGCCCTACCACATGCTTTCACTGGTGAATTCTATCAGACATTTCAAGAAGAATTCACACCAATCCTTCTCAGACTCTTTTAAATAATCAAAGGGAAGGTAACACTTCCTAAGTCATTCTGTGAGGCCAGCATTATCCTTATACCAAAGGCAGACAAAGATAACTACAAAAAAAGAAAACTACAGACCAATATCCTTTATGAATATAGATGTAAAAATAATCAATAAAATACAAGCAAACCAAATTTCACCACATATTAAAAAGATTACACATCATTCCCAAGTGGGATTTATTCCCAGAATGCAAAGACAGTTCAATATATGAAGATCAATCAATGTATTACACCACACTAATTGAGTGAAGAAAAAAACCCACATGATCATCTTAATGCAAAAAAAGACATCTGACAAAATTCAATACTCTTTCATGATTTAAAAAAGATAATAAATTAAGAGTAGAAAGAACTTCCTTAACATGATAAAGTCTTATATGGAAAACCCAGAGCTAATTAGGCATTAGTTTAACCATGTAGACAAGAGACTTAAATACTGAAAAGGACAAAACATTGTTGAAAGAAATTATAGAAGACATAGATGGAGAGATACCCATGTGCGTGAGTTGGAAGACTTAATATTGTTAAAATGACAATACTACTCAAAGTGATCTGTAGATTCAGTGCAATCGTTACCAAAATCCCAATGGTTTTTTTTGGCACAATAGAAAAACCCACCCTGATAGTCACATGGAACCTCAAGGGACCCCGAATAGCCAAAACAATGTGAAAAAGAATAAAATTGGAGGACTCACAGTTCCTAATTTCAAAATTTCCTTCAGTGCTATGGAATCAAAATAGTATGGTACTGTGAGCGGAAGGATAGATATATAGACCAATAGAACAGAATGTAAAACACAGAAATGAATCTGCACATATGTGGTAAATTGATTTTTCAACAAAGGCGCCAAGACCATCCATGGAGAAAGGACAGTTTTCTCAATAAAAAGTGCTTGGGAAACAAGATACCCACATGCAAAAGAATGAAGCTGGACCCTTATCCATATCTTATGCAAAAAATTAACTCAAAATGGATTAAAAACCTAAATGTAAGACATATATTAGGAAAACATAGGGGAGAATCGTGATGGCATTGGCCAGAAGCACAAGAAATAAATAGATAAATTATACTTCGTCAAACTTAAAAACTTCTGCTTAGCAAAGGTAACAATTGGCGGAATGAAAAGACAGCCCACGGAGGGGGAAAAATATTTACAAATCATACATTTGATAATGGGTTATTATCTAAAGTATATAAAGAAATTCTACGACTCCTCAACAACAAAAAAAACCCCAACCCAATTCAAATTGAGTAGGAATTGAGACTGTCTTTGAAGCCATCAGGCTTCTACTTAGAAGGGAGATCCAAAAAAAAACAGAAGAGTATTAAATTGTTCTCTAGGCTTTCCTTTCTTCAAATCTTGCTATTCTTAGGTATTTTTAACAGAAGTCATTAGAAGTCCTGGTTATGGTTATTTATTGTAGAAAAGAATTTGAATAGACATTTCTCCAAAGAAGGTATATAAATGGCCAGTAAACACATGAAAAGATCTTCACCATCATTAGTCATTTGGTAAATGCAAATCAAAACCACAATGAGATACTACTTCACACCTTTTAGAATAGCTGTTTAAAAAAAAAAAAAGGAGACTGGGCACGGTGACTGGACTCCTGTAATCCTAGATCTCTGGGAGGCCGAGGTGGGCGGATTGCTTGAGCTCAGGAGTTCGAAACCAGCCTGAGCAAGAGCGAGACCTCGTCTCTACTAAAAATTAGAAAGAAATTAATTGGACAACTAAAAATATATAGAAAAAATTAGCTGGGCATGGTGGCGCATGCCTGTAGTCCCAGCTA
>CAUYSK010000953.1:0-63220 GCA_963575035.1 Avahi laniger
GCGAGACCCCCGTATCTAATAAAAATAGAAAGAAATTATCTGGACAACTAAAAATATGTAGAAAAAATTAGCTGGGCGTGGTGACACATGCCTGTGTTCCCAGCTACGTGGGAGGCTGAGGCAGTAGGATCGCTTGAGCCCAGGAGCATGAGGTTGCTGTGAGCTAGGCTGACGCCACGGCACTCACTCTAGCCAGGGCATCAAAGTGAGACTCTGTATCAAAAAAAAAAAAAAACAAAAAAAAAACAAAAACAAAAAAACACTTATTAACATTAGATTCACACAAAAATTTGCTTTTCTCTAAGCAATGTTTAAGGTAAAATTTTTTATCAAGCGTAAGTCAATCACATGCTATAATTAAATAAAATCTACTTTAAACTTATATGGGACAATGTACATTTCTTTAACAGGCTGAGACTCATATATTTGTTTAAGCAATTGAAAACTTTACAAAATCTTGTATTTAAGATATTACTTTTTAATATCCTTGCATTAAAATGAAAATGATTACTTTTTAATATTACTGGAAACCACCCTATCCCCAACTGTAAAGATATATTTCTTGCGTGATTTTATTATATGCTTAATAATAGTACCTGTGAGCTCAGATTTCTTTTGAATAAAATTGATTGGAAACAATATCTACCCTAAAGCATCTTTAATGTCATTATAGATGGGTAGGAGTAAATTAAGCGGTATTTAGGCACCAAAGTCTTTAATTTCATTGCATTCGAGTAGGAGTTAGACATTATGAGGTCCAATTAAAAAAGTCGCTAATGTTTTTACATCTGAGTAGGAGTAAATTAAACAAAATCACTCCTGAGCTGCTAATATCATTTTAATTGAATGTCATTCGGTTTCTAACTGCTGTTACAACACTGCAGATAATGAGGCCGTTTCTACAAAGTATCTGAGACTAGGGCTGTGGCTGCTGAAAATAAAGCTATAGGTTAGGAGAGGATAGGGCAGGCACTGGGACCTGTGGAAAGAAGCCAGCCTCCGTGATGAAAGAGGTGACATTCTGTTTGACGACACGACCCACATGTATTAAAACAATTGGATCACGAAATCTGAATATCTGCTGGCTGCAAGTCGGATCGTTATTCCTGGGGGATTGGCATCGGAAAACTACGTCTTTCCTGACGATGAGATTTGTAGACTCTGAAAGCTAGAAACACTAATCCCATTTATTTTGCCACCATGAATTATTCATAAAGTTTGATTCAATGGAAAATTTGATATTGAGACAATAGTTAAGAAAGACACCTAAAAAAAATAGAGCTGCAACTTTAAGACATTCAAAGAAATACAAAACATTCAATAAAGTTTCTTCTGTACCTAATGTTATTGTTTGGGACCTTGAAAGATTTTGAGAATTAGAAGAAGAAAAATTTAAAAAGGAGATCCAGGTTTGGTATATAATCCATATAGCATTATTGCTATTAAATATTATTATTATTATTTACATAGAAGTTTACAAAGTTTTGACTGTGGAAGCAGATTTATGAATGAAAACTGCTATTAATCCTATTTTGAAATTTGATTTCTATTTTTATCAAAGAATGTTTTTAAATATTGCATTAAAAGTCAGAAGCTGATAACGTAAAATACCTGTTCCCTATCCCTCCCCATCCAAGGTAATGGTTTTCAATTTGTTAGCTGTTCAGTTTGCCATTTTTTCTATTTCTAAATATTAGTTTTATATTCTTATTTCTTGATTTTCAGCTTTAAAAAATGTCTATTGACTTTAAATTACTCTTTGACACTTCCCACACCCCCTTCTAATATATGCATATCAGAGGGTTTTTGTTTGTTTGTTTGTTCAAATAAGAGATGGGGTCTCGCTCTTGCTCAAGCTGGTTTCAAACTCCTGACCTCAAGCGATCCTCCTGCCTGGGTCTCCCAGAGTACTAGGCTTACGGGCGTGAGCCACCATGCCCAGCCCAGAATTTTTTAAAAATCCATATTTAGGCTGTTCACAGTGGCTCACACCTGTAATCCTAGCATTCTGGGAGGCCGAGGAGGGAGGATCGCTTGAGCTCAGGAGTTCGAGACCAGCCTGAGCAAGAGCGAGACCCCGTCTATACTAAAAAAAAAAAAAAAATCCATACTTGGTGTTAGATTTTTATGACTATGTAAATAACACACAGAGTGAACTAAGATTGCATTCTCTTTTTAAATACTTCATTTTATCATTCTTGAAATTAACGATTGCCTTTAAAATATATTTTGTTTTCTACGCATCTGCCACCAATTCTTCCCCCAACACTCCACCAGAGCCATAAAATGCCGCCCAGCGGGGTCAAACTCATCATCTAATCTCTCAGTTTCACTTTTTTTTCCCCTTAAAAATATCTCCCCAGTGCACTTCTGTAATTTGCTCTAATCTAGAAAGGCTACCTAGACCACCCCGCCGCTGTCTTCTCAGGATTTGTCCTCACGATCCTTGGATTCCCTTTGTAAACAGGTTGCCTTGTGCAGTGAACACCACTAATTGCCCTTAGTTACCTATTCAATCCCCTCTTTCACCATAATAGAATTAGTAGGATTTTTAGCTGGTAAATAAATAAATAAAATGAATAAACCCTACAGCCTTTCTTATTCTAAGTGTGGCTACATTCCGGACAATGGGATGTGAGTGAAAGTGTTATATGACAGATTCTGGGAACTTTATTTAAGAAACAACTTGAATGTGTTTTTTGTTCCCTCTTTGAAACTCGCTCCATTCTGATACTCGGAACAAAGATGCCGCCTTGGACTAGGAGGATGAGTCGGTGCCTAGGGCTGCCACGGCTGGGGGACAGCTGACAGCATACGCTGGCAGTGGTAGTTCTTTGTATCTTTAGATTTTTCAGTGCGAGAAAAATACACTTCCATTTAGTTTAAATCATTATTTTTTCTTTTTTTTGCAATTTTTTAGACAAAAATTCATATAACATAAAAATCACCATTTTAAAGATAAAATTCAGTGCATTTTAGTATATTCCCAGGTTGTGCAACTATCACCACAAATTCCAGATCATTTCCATCATCCCAAAAAGAAATCCTGTATCTATTGGCAGTCACTCTCAATTCTGCTTCCCCCCACCCCTGGCAAACACCTCAATTTCCTTTTTGTCTGTATGATAATTTGCCTGTTCTGGACATTTCATATATATGGAATCACAGTATTTTGTCCTTTTGTTTCGGCTTGTTTCACTTAGCATGTTTTCAAGGTTCATTCATGTTGTAGCATGTATCAGGACTTCATTCCTTTTCATGGCTGAATAATAATGTTCTATTGTATGGATATACCACATTTTATTTATCCATTCATCAGCTGGTGGACATTTGGGTTTCCACTTTTTGGCTACTATATATAATGCTGCCATTAACACTGATGTATAAGGTTTCAAGGTTTTCTGTGAACATGTGTTTCAATTCTCTCTGGTATATAGCTAGAGGTGAAATTGCTGGGTCATATGATAATTTTAAGTTTCGTTTTGTGAGGAACTTCCAGATTGTTTTCCACAGTAGCCAAATCATTTTACATTTCCAATGTAATATATAAGAGTTCCAACTTCTTCAATTCTAGCCAATATTTGTTATTTTGTGTTTTTTTCATTATAACCATCCTGGTGAAGTCATATCTCATTGTGGTTTTGATTTGCATTTCCCTAATGACTAATGTTGTTGAGCATCTTTTCATGTGTTTGTTACTTATTTGCATATTTTCTTTGGAGAAATACCTATTTAAGTTCTTTGTCCATTTTAAATTTTGTTGTTTGCCTTTTTGTTATTGATTTGTTAGAGTTCTTTATATGTTCTGTACTAAACTCTTATAAGATAGGTAATTTAGTAATACTTCTTCCCATTCCGTAGATTGTCTTTTTACTTTCTTGGTGATGTTCTCTGATGCACAAAGTTTTAAATTTTATCAAATCTGACATCCACTGTTTTTATTTTTGGTGTCATATTTAAGAAACTGTTCCTAATCCAAAGTCACAAAGATTTATGCCTATGATTTTTTCTAAGACTTTTCTAGTTTTGGCTCTTATATTTAGGTCTATGATCCATTTTAAGTTAATTTTTGTATATGGTATAAGGTAAGAGTCCAAATATATCCTTTAGCATGTGGATATTCAGTTGTCCCAATACTATTTGTTGAAAAGACTGTCCTTTCCCCACTGAATGTTCTTTGCACCCTTGAAAGTCAATAGACTAGAGATGTATAAGATTATTTCTGGACTTTCAATTATATTCCATTTTTATACCAATACCATGCTGTTTTTATTATTGTAAATTTGTAGTATGCTTTGAAATTAGGAAGTGTGAGCCCTCCAACTTTGTTATTTTTTCCAAGATAGTCTTGGCTATCTGGGGTCCCCTGCATTTTCATATGAATTTCTGCCATTTCTGTAAAAAGGCTATTGGAATGTTCCTAGGGATTGCATTCAATCTGTAGATCAATTTGGGCAATCTTACCATCTTAACAATATTAAGTCATTTAATCTGTGAACATGAGGTATCTTTCTATTTATTTAGGTCTTTTAAATTTCTTTTAATACTATTTCATAGTTATCAATGTACACGTCTTGCACTTTTTCTCAATGTACAAGTTAAATTTATCCCTAAATTTATTTATTTTTTTATCCTATTGTAATGGAATTGTTTTCTTAACTTCATATTTGGATTGTTCATTGCCAGTATATAAAAACACAACAAAATTTTGTGTCTTGTATCCTTCGATTTTGCTTAACTCATTTATTAGCTTTAATGATTTTTTGGGGGGGTGGTTCTTTGGAATTTTCTACCTATAAGATTATTTCATTTGCAAATAGAGATACTTTTACTTCTTCCTTTCCAATATGGATGCCTTTTATTTCTTTTTGTTCCTAATTGCCCTGGCTAGAGCTTCCAGTATAATGTAGAACTAGAAGTGGCAAGAGTAGACATTCTTGTCTTATTTCTGGTCTCAGGGGGAAGATTTCAGTCTTTCATCATTAAATATGAAGTTATCTATGGATTTTTCTTAGAAGTCCTTTATCAGGTTAAGGAAGTTCCCCTCTATTCCTAGTTTGTTGAGTACTCTTTCCTTTAACATAAAAGCGTGCTGGATTTTGCTGAATGTCTTTTCTGTGTCTATTGATAACATGTTGTATTTTTACTTTATTCTCTTAACGTGGTATATTATATAAATTGATTTTCATATTGAACCATCCCTACATTTTTGGAATAAATCCCACTTGATTATGGTGTATAATCATTTCAGTATGCTGCTGGATTCAGTTTGCTATTATTTTGTTGAAGATTTTGGCATCTATATTCGTAAGAGATATTGGTCTGTGAAGTTTTTCTCTTGTGAGGTCTTTCTCTGGCCCATATCAGTGTAATATGGGCCTTCTAAAATGAATTAGGAAGTGTTCCCTTCTCTTCTACTTTTGACAAAGTGTTTGAGAAGAATTGCTGTTAATTTTTCTTTAACAGTTTGGTAGAATTCACCAGTGAAACATTCTGAGATTTAGCTTTTCTTTGTTGGAAGTTTTTCAATTGCTGATTCAATCTCTTTAGTTGGTATAGTTTTATTCAGATTTTCTATTCCTTCGAGAGTCAGTTTTGGTAGTTTGTATGTTTTTAAGAACTTGTCCATTTCACCTAGGACTCAGGGATCCCCAAACTATGGTGAGTTGTATAATTTCATTATATATTACAATGTAATAATAATAGAAATAAAGTGCACAATAAATATAATGCGCTTGAATCATTCTGAAACCATTCCCCATTTTCCCTGTTCATGGAAAAATTGTCTTCCATGAAAATTGGCCCTGGTGCCAAAAATGTTGGGAACTGCTGACCTAGGTTATCTAATTTGTTGGCTTGAATTGTTCATAGTATTTCTTTATTTTATTTTATTTTATTTTTTTTGAGACAGAGTCTCACTTTGTTGCCTGGGCTAGAGTGCCATGGCATCAGCCTAGCTCACAGCAACCTCAAACTCCTGGGCTCGAGTGATCCTACTGCCTCAGCCTCCCAAGTAGCTGGGACTACAGGCATATGCCACCATGCCCGGCTAATTTTTTCTATATATTTTTAGCTGTCCAATTAATTTCTTTCTATTTTTGGTAGAGACGGGATCTCGTTCTTGCTCAGGCTGGTTTCGAACTCCTGAGCTCAAACAATCCGCCCGCCTGGGCCTCCCAGAGTGCTAGGATTACAGGCGTGAGCCACTGCGCCCGGCTTCACAGCATTCCTTTATGATCTTTTTTATTTCCGTAAGGTTGATAGCAAAGTCCTCTCTTTCATTCTTGATTTTAGTAATTTGAGTCTTACATCTTTTCACTTATTTGGTCTAGCTAAAGGTTTGACAATTTTGTTGATCTTTTCAAAGAAACTTTAGGCTTTGTTGATTTTCTTTATTACTTATATATTTTGTTTATTTCTGCTGTACTTTATTATAATTTCCTTCTTCTTTTTACTAGTTTCCTAAGATTAAAGATTAGGTTATTGATTTGAAGTCTTTCTCCTTTTATAATGTAGGCATTTACAGCTATATATTTCTTTTTGAGCAAAGATTTCACTGCATCTCCTAAGTTTTGGTATGCTATATTTTCATTTCAGGTCACTTAAGGGTATTTTAAAATTTCCCTTGTGATTTCTTATTGACCCATTAATTATTTAGGAATGTGTTGTTAATTTTCATGTATTTGTGAATTTTCCAAATTTCATCTTGTTGTTGATTTCTGATTTTATTCCATTGGGGTCGGAGAACACACTTTGTATAATACCAATCTTTTAAAATTTAATGACATTTGTCTTGTGGCCTCACATATGATTTATATTGGAAAATGTTCCATATGCAGTTGAGAAGAATGTGTATGGTACTATTGTTGCGTGGATTGTTCTATAGATGTCTGTTAGGTCTAGTTGGTTTATGGTGTTTTTCAATTCTTCTATTTCCTTGTTGATATTCTTACCAGTTACTGTATCAGTTATTGAAAGTGGGCTATTGAAGTCTCCAGCTATTGTTCTTGCATTGTCTATTTCTTCCTTCAATTTTGTCGATTTTTGCTTCATGTATTTTAGGGCTTCATTGTTAAGTACATATATGTTTATAATTGTTATATCTTCTTTATGTATGGACTGTTTTATCATTATATGGTGACCTTCTTTGTTTCTCTTAACAATTTTTGTCTTAAAGTCTATTGTTTCATTAATGTAGCCACTCCAATCTTCTTTTGATTTCTGTTGACATGGAATATCTTTTCTTTAAAATTAAAATAGATTTAGGTGGTACAAGTGCTTTCTTGTTAAATGGCTGAATTGCACAGTGGAGAAGTCTAGGCTTTTAATATACACATCACCTGAACAGTGTACATTGTATCCAAAAGGTAATTTTTTATCCCACACCCTCTCTCATCCTCCTCCTTCCAAGTCTCCAATGTCCATTAAGTCACTGTGTATGACCATGCTTACTCATTGCTTAGCTCCCACTTATAAATGAGAACATAAGGTATTTGGTTCTTTGTTTCTGGGTTACTTCACTTAGAATAATGGCCTCCAGTTCCATCCAAGTTGCTACAAATGACATTATTTCATTATTTCTTATGGTTGAGCATTATTCCATGGTGTATATATACTACAACCTCTTTACCCACTGATAAGTTGGTGTGCACTTAGAATGGTTCAATGTCTTTGCAACTGAGAATTGTTTTGTGATAAACATAGGGGAGCAGGTGTCTTTTTTTGTAAAATGACTTCTTTTCCTATGGCTAGATACCGAGTAGTAAGATTGCTGAATCAAAGGGTAGGTTTACTTTTAGTTCTTTGAGGAACCTTCATACTGTTTTCTATAGAGTTGTACTAGTTTACATTCCCACCAACAGTGTATAAGGATTCCCTTTGCACGATATCAGCACCAACATCTATTGTTTTTTGACTTTTTAATAATCGCCATTCTGACTAGGGTATCTCATTGTAGTTTTAATTTGCATTTCCCTGATGATTAGTGATGTTGAGCATTTTTTCATATATTTGTTGGTCATTTGTCTATCTTCTTTTGAAAAAATCTGTTCATGTCTTTGCCCACTTTTTGGTGGGGTTATTTGTTTTTTTTTCTTGCTGATTTGTTTGAGTTTTTTGTAGATTCTAGATATTAGCCCTCTGATGGATATATAGTTTGTAAATATTTTCTCCCGTTTGGTAGGTTGTCTATTTACCCTGTTGACTATTTCCTTTGCTATGCGGAAACTTTTTAGTTTAACTAAATCCCTTTTATTTATTTTTGTTGTTGCTGTATTTGTTTTTGGGGGTCTTAGTCATAAATATTTTGCCTAGGTCAGTGTCCAGAAGAGTTTTTCCTACATTTTCTTTTAGAATTTTTATAGTTTCAGGTCATACATTTAAGTCTTTAATCTATCTTGAGTTAATTTTTGTATATGGTGAGAGATAGGAATCTAGTTTCATTCTTCTGCATGTGGCTAAACAGTTTTCCCAGCACCATTTATTAAAAAGGTAAATAGGGTGTTCTTTCTCCAGTATATGCTTTTGTCTGTTTTGTCAAAAATCAGTTGGTTTTAGCTATATGGTTTTATTCATTGGGTTCTCTATTCTCTTACATTGGTCTATGTGTCTACCTGTATACCAGTACATGCTGTTTTGTATACGATAGCCTTGTAGTATAATTTGAAGTCAGGTAATGTGATGCCTCCAGATTTGTTATTTTTGTTTAGGATTGCTTTGGCTATTCAGGCCCCCTTTGCTTCCATATGAAGTTTCGGATTATTTTTTCTAGATCTGTGAAAAATGATGTTGGTATTTTCATGGGAATTGCATTGAACCTGTAAATCACTTTTAGACATTTTGACAATGTTGATTCCTCCAATCCATGAGCATGGGATTTTTTTTTCATTTGTTTGTGTCACCTATGATTTCTCTCATCAGTGTTTTGTAGTTCTCTTGTAGGGATCTTTCACCTCCTTGCTTAAGTATATTCCTAGGTATTTTATTTTCTTTGCAGCTATTGTAAATGACATTGAGTTTCTTGATTTGATTCTTAGCTTGGCTGTTATTAGGACAATGTACATTTGTGCACATTGATTTGATAACCTGAGACTTTCCTGAATTTATTTATCAGTTCTAGGAGTCTTTTGGTGGAGTCTTTAGGGTTTTCTAGATATGAGATTACATAATCAACTGACAGAGATAGTTTAACCTCCTCTTTCCTAAACTTGGATGCCCTTTATTTCTTTCTCTTGACTGATCGCTCTGGCTAGGACTTCCAGTATTATGTTGAATAGAAGTGGTGACAGTAGACACTCTTGTCTTGTTCCAATTCTTAGGGGGAATGCTTTCAATCTTTTCCCATGCTATTGGCTGTGGGTTTGTCATAAATGGCTTTTATTTTTTGAGGTATGTTCTTTCTGTGTCCAGTTTGTTGAGGGTTTTTTTTTTTCTTTTAAAGTCATGAAAGAGTGCTGGATTTTATTGAATGCTTTTTCTTGCTTGATTCCTACTGTGGAATATTGACCAGGCAGGAAATGGGTGGATGCACTGTGAGCCTTTAACACTGCTGCTCTCCTGTGTCTGTCTGTTCCTTTGTGGTTGTCACTGGCAGTTGTTGTGCAGCAGGTGCACTGTAAGCATGTGGCAGGAGATGGGTGCATGTGGTGAGTGTGGGAGGGTGGCTGGTACATGAGATGTGATCATTCACCTCATTCAGGTCCTTTGGTTGTGGTGTTACCCAGGCAACAGCAGCTGTGGCTGCACCACTCAGACAGCAGTGGCAGGTGCCTGGGGTCACCAGTGCCCTCTCCATCTGGCTCTCACAGCAGCTGTGGCTGGGTGGGTCTTCCCAGGTGACAGTTTCTTGGGTACCTTCTCTGCCCAGGCCCCAGCAGTGGTAGGGGCACACAGCACCTACCCACGGGATGTGCAAGGGTACCATGTCCCTGCTCCTCCCCTGGCCCAGCTGGGGAAATAGGGAGGCAGCAGCAACAGATCTCAGCCCTGAGTAGATGCAACACTCTGGAGCTTGGACCTCAGATTGACATCAGCTGCAGTGTCTAGGGATCATAAGCCAGTGAGACTCTGTTGTGCCTTCTCTCTGGAGCACTGCCACTGGATCGTCTTTAGTCAGCTCCCTGTGTCAATCAGGCATCCTGCTGCAGTGAAGGGATCCTCCCAAGCTCCAACTGCAATGTCACAAGGGAAGTGTGGTACCTCGGGGTTCTCTCCTTTGTCCTTCCCTACTAGCAGGTGCCTTTCTCATGTACTTCTGATGCCACTGAGCAGGTCGCCCTGTTTCCCTCTCCTTCACCTTGGGAACCTCACATCTTCTCTCTGTAGATTCTTAATACCTTCTCTGAGATGATTTATTTGAGGGTGGATATCCACTCACCACTTTTTTTTTTTTTTTGGAAACAGAGTCTTGCTCTGTTGCCCTGGCCAGAGTGCCGTGGCATTAGCCTATTTCACAGCAACCTCGAACTCCCTGGCTCAAGCAATCCTTCTGCCTCAGCCTCCCAAGTAGCTGGGACTACAGGCGTGTGCCACCATGCCTGACTAATTTTTTTCTTTCTTTTTTTTTTTTATTTCAGCATATTATGTGGGTACAGATGTTTAGGTTATGTATGTTGCCCTTGTCCCCCCCCACCAAGTCCGAGTTTCAAGTGTGTCCATCCCTCATATGGTGTGCATTGCACTCTTTGTGTATGCATATACCTGTCACCACCACCCCTCTCCGCCCTCCCTCCTGCCCGACATCCAATAGAAGTTATTATTACATGTGAACTTACGTGTTGATCAGTTAAAACCAATTTGATGGTAAGTACGTGTGGTGCTTGTCTTTCCATTCTTGGGATACTTCACTTCATAGAATGCATTCCAGCTCTATCCAGGAGTATACAAGAGATGCTATATCACCATTGTTTCTTAAAGCTGAATAGTACTCCATGGTATACATATACCACATTTTATTAATCCATTCATGTAATTGATGGACACTTGGGTTGTTTCCACATCTTTGCAACTGTGAATTGTCCGGCTAATTTTTTCTATATATTTTTAGTTGTCCAGCTAATTTCTTTCTATTTTTAGTAGAGACGGGGTCTCCCTCTTGCTCAGGTTGGTCTTGAACTCCTCACCTTAAGCGATCCTCTGCCTCGGCCTCCCAGAGTGCTAGGATTACAGGCGTGAGCCACCACACCTGGCCCACTCACCACTTTTGATGCTGTCTGCGAGAATAGTGTGTGCAGGCTGCTTCTAGCCTACCATCTTCTGAAGCATTTTCTAACCCTCCAATATGCAATTGACCTGTTTCTCTGAATTGGACTGGAGAGGATATGGACTAGAGAGGGAGCAGGGTTCACCACCTCTACCTCCTGCACTCTGGTTCAAGCCCCATCATCTCACTTTTATGATAATCATCTCCTGACTACTCTATCCTTTTACTTTTAAGTCTTTGAATATAAAGTGAGTCTCTTATAAACAGCATATGGTTGAATCATTTAAAAAACCCACTCTGCTAATCTCTACTTTTGAATCAGAGAGTTTAATTTGTTTTCATTTAATGTAATAACTAATAAGAAAGGATTTAATGCTGATACTTTGCTATTTGTTTTCTATGTTTTATATTTATTATTCCTTCTCAAGTCTTCCATTACTACCTTCTTCTGTATTAAGTAGATATTTTCTAGTATACTCTTTTAATGTCCTGTTTTTTCTTTTACTACATATTTTTGAGTTGTTTCTTAGTGGTTTCCCCAATTTATATCTTAATTTATAATAATCTAGTTTGGATTAATACCAACTTAGTTTCAATAGCTTATAAAAATGTTCCTCCTATATATCTCTGTTTACTTCCCCCTTTATATTATTATTGTCACAAATTATATCTTTGTACATTGTATGTCCATCAACATAGATATATAATTATTGCATTATGCAGTTATTCTTAAAATCAGATAGAAAAACAGGAATTACAAACAAAAAAATACATTTACACAGTCTTTTATATTTACCTATGTAGTACCTTTACTGGCGCTCTTTGCTTCTTCATGTGAACTCATGTTACTGTCTAGTATTCTTTAATTTTAGCATGCAGAACTACCTTTAGCATTTCTTATAGGGCAGATCTACCAGCAACAAACTCCCTGAAGTTTTTTGTCTGTCTGGGAATATCTTAATTTCTTCTTCATTTTTGAGATATAGTTTTTCCAGACACAGAATTCTTGTCTCATTTTTTTTTCTTTCAGCATTTTCAATATCATCCTCTGCCTTCTCATTCAAGTGATTTCTGATGAGAAATCAGGCATGACTTTTATTAAGGATCCCTTTTTATATGGTGAATAATTTCTCTCTTGCTGCTTTCAAAATCCTCTATTTGTCTTTGTTTTCCGACAGTTTGTTTATGATGTGTCTTGGTTTGGATTTCTTTCAGTTTATCCTGTTTGAAGTTTGTTGAATTTCTTGAATGTGTAGATTTATGTCTTTTATCAAATGTGGGAAGTTTTCAGCCATTATTTATTCAAACATTCTGACCAACCCCATCCTGTTCTGGGACTCCATTTTACATATATTAGTATGCTTGATGATGTATCACAATATCTTAGGGTCTGTTCTGTTTTATTCATTCTTTTTTCTTTCTGTTTCTAAGACTGGATAATCTCAATTGATCTACTTTCAAATTCACTGATTCTTTCTTCTTCCTGCCTAGATATGCTGTTGTGTCCCTCTAGTGAAATTTTCATTTCAGTTATTATAGTTTCAACTCCAAAATCTCTATTTGGTTCCTGTTTAAAATAGTTTTTATCTCTTTAGTGATACTATCCATTTGATTGGGCATCATTGTAATGCTTTCTTTTATTTTGTTAGGCATGGTTTACTTTAGCTTTTTGAAATACATTTCAGATGGATTAAATAACTATGTGTAAAAAATGAAATGATAAAAACTACTAGAAAAATATTTAAACAAATATTTATCAGAGGGGAGAATAGGCAAGGATTTCCTAAACCTATAAGTGGTACAAGAAAATGCAAAGGAAGCATCTATAACTTTGATTGTAAGAAAATTTGAATATTATAAAAAGTCAATGACAAAAATCCTGTGGAAAAGTATTGATACATATATAAAGAACAACTGATAAATGTTCTTTTTGTAGATCAGATTATTGTTCCCAACCTCCTACATTCTTTCTGTAATAGGATTACTCATTGCTCCATTTATCATGTGACTTGGCAGAGCCTCCAAGTAAAATAGGTGAAGTAAACAGCCTGACAATTTTGATGTTATGATCGACCACGTGACTTGCTTTGCCAATGTAAAATTAGCAGATGTAATAAAAGCAAAGGCTTTAAATATGCTTGACAGTTTGGTTTGCCCTCTTGTGCTTCTGTCTTGGGATGAACATGTCCTGAGTAGACGCTGGTCCCAGATTGAGAGATGTTGAGCAGACCTGTGCCCATGTAAGCTTGAAGCTGAGTTTTCAGCCAATCTGTAGGCCCATAAGGGAGAAATGACAATGGCAATTATAAACCACTAGGATTCCTTTGGTTGTTTGTTTGGAGCAAAGCGATGGAAGTATAGTTCCCAATAAAGAACTTCCACAAACTAATCAAGGAAATGCTGAAAACTTCAACTGAAAATGAGCAGAAAAAACAAGATTAGCCTAATCTCTCTCTCCTTCTCTGTCCCTCTCTTTCTCTTGGTGTCTCATTCTCTCACTTCCATACATATACGAACACAAAATATAAAATGTCAGTAAACACTTGGGAAAGTGTTCGATCTCACCAATTATCAAACACAGTCAGATTCAAATACCAACAATATATATATTTTCTCCTCTCTTGGTGATAACTGATTAACTGGTCTGTCCTGATCTACTCTGATTGTTCACTAATCCATTCTCTATATTGCAGCTAAGAAGACATGTTTCAAAATTCAAATAAAATCATGTCATCCCATCCTAAATTCCCCAACTATCTCTTGACCCTTATCTCAAACCACTCTCATAGTACTCTATTCATTTCCTTCAGTACATTTATTTCAGTTTGTAATTTTATTTCATTTCATTTTATTATTTTATTTTATTTTTTTGTGAGAGGGTCCAGCTCTGTTGCCCAGGCTGGAGAGCAGTGGTTCAGTCATAGCTCACAGTAACCTCAAATTCCTGGGCTCAAGTGACCCTCCTGCCTCAGCCGTCTGAGTAGCTAGAACTGTACATGCATGCCACCATGCCTGACTAATTTCTTTTGAAAAAACTTTTTGTAGAGATGGGGTGTCACTATGTTGACCAAGCTGGTCTTAAACTCATGGCCTCAAGCAATCCTCCTACTTTGGCCTCCCAAAGTGCTGGGATGACAGGTGTGAGCCACTGTGCCCAGACTATAATTATATTTTAATTTGTATAACTATTTATTCAGTATCTATTTCTTATGCCAAATTACATACTTCAAGAGCTCAGGAAGTAGGTCTGTTTTTGCTTGCTAGTGTAGTCTAAGATGGACACTTGATAAATATTTTTCTAATTAATTAATAAGCATTTTTATTTTGTAATTAACTGGGAATGATGAAACAAAGTTAACACTTGGTGTTGGCAAAGCTATGATAAAAGAGGCACTCTTAGAAAATGCTGCTAGCAGTTTAAATTGATGTAATCCTTCTATAGGAAAATTTTTATAACATACCAGATTTAAAGTTTTCATGTCTTTTGACCCAGTCATTTCACTTTCAGGAATTTAATATGCTATAATAATTAAAGAAGCACTCCACAATTATGGAAATTGAAACAATACATATTATAGCAAAAATTAAGAGGAACTCAATGTTTACTTACCGTAAGTGATTAAATTATGATGTGACCATGTGATAAAAGGCTATGTAGCCATGGAAAGCTGCTCACGATACTGTTCAGTTAAAACAAAAAGAAAGATACAAAATAAAATATTTAAAATTACTTACACTATGCAAAACCAAATTGAATAAAATACATATTTGTATAAAAACTAAAAAATACACCAAATTTAAATAAGATTAAGTTGAAGAACAAATTTTGTTTTATTTTATTTATAGTTTTATTACTTTATACATTTTCTTTAACAAAAGCATATGGTTTTATAATTAGGAAAAATGATCTGAAGAAAACTGATAACATGCTAGTTTTGTTTATACAGTTTTATTGACTGTTTTTAGTATGTTTACTATATTGTTAGAGCATATTTTTAGCATAATTTTGAGCATTTTACTTGAATGTACTTGATTATTACATATTTATTTCACATCTAGCCATCTTTATTGATTATTTGATTAATTAAAGTTATTTTCAGTGTTTTACTTTTGGTTTCATAAACATACAGTCTGCAAAACTTGATGATTTTGTCTTCTTCCTACAAATATGTGCCCTAGGATTTGGATTAATGCCATGAATTCCTGAAACAATATTGATTTAATACGAATGGCATTGTTTTTTTTCTATTTTTTTAACTTTAAATGAATTCTAATCTTTTATCAAAAACATAATGTTAATTGATGCTTCAAATTAGCTATTTTCTATCATGTTTATAGAAAACCTATGGTCCCGGTGGAATCGCCAAATAAAACAAAACAAAAAAATGAAAACCTACGGATTCCATTTTTTCCTGATGACTAGTATCGATTACCTTTTCTGCTATTATCGAAAAGGGCATATGGTTTTTCCTAAATAGCTTTTTGCACTTGATCTTAGTCAAAAAGCCAAGAAACAATTCCAAAACAGCTTTTTGATATGAAGTCCTATGTTGATAGCTGTCCTGATGTCAAACCATCCTTGCATTCTTGTTTATTTATTTATTTTTTACCCATGTATTCTTAAGCTATGGTAGACTATTTTTATATGTTGATACATTCTAATTTTTAGCACTTCACATTTATTTAAAATTTTGGTAATTCCTGGGTTAAATTGGTCTATAATTTTATATATTGTGTTATTTTTGTCAAAGTTTAATATCAGGGCATTATGTTGCCATTGCAAAATGAATTATCTACCATGCTATATTTTTCTTCTTCTGGTGGTGATTATTCATGTCCTTAAGATGTGAAATATTTTTTTCTGGGACAACCATCCAGATGCTCAATTGTTTTAGAGAGTGATATTTTTAATTGATTTGTTTATAATTTATTTGCCTAACTAGATTTTTTCCTGAAAATTTAGTTTATAGTTCTACAAAAAACTTTTCATTGTATGCACTAACAACTCAACTAGCTCTTATTTTTTACTATTATTATTTCTTTTCCCATTTTTATTGTATTTATCTTCTTTTACTTAATTTGATATACCAGGGATTCTTTATTTTGTTTTTTGACACATTTAAATATTAAGTGCATTTATGCTTTAAATAGTTTATTTAAAAAATAATTTACTTATTTTTGCTTTAATCTTATTTATTTTCTTTTATTTTACATTGGGAAATCTCTATGTCAAATCTTGTTAAATATTCAGTTTCTTTTCCTTTTTTCCTCCCTGCCTTTTGTCAAAATGAGCACTTAAGGCACTGAATGCAGCTAATTTCTTGAAGTGGATTCTTAGTTCATTAATTATAGCATTTCTTTTTTTTAATGTATGCATGTAAGAACATAAATTTCCCTATAAGTATTGCTTTACGTATATCTCATGAGTTTTGATTTGTAATGCTTTTATTATTATTCAGTCAGTCAAAAATATTTTCTAATTTAAATTTTGATTTCTTCATGGACCCTTGTGTTAAAGTTGTATTTCTTAATTTTCAAATATGTGGGGTTTATTGTTATAATTATTTTTACTTTTAGTTTAATTGTATTATAATTATAGAACATACTGAGTATGATTTCAAACTTTTGAAATTGTTCAAGTTGTTGAGAGCTGCTTTATAGCTTAATTTATGATTAATTAATATATGTTCTGAAGTTGTGAGGTGGTGCTCTTCTTAGTCCATTAGATTAAGTCTATTAATTGTATTGTGCAATTTTTTATATACATACTGATTTTTAACTGCTTTAACTGCTTTTTTAAAAATCAATTACTGAGAGAGATGTGCTATACTCTTCCATTATAATAGTGTATTTTTCCTCTTACTCCTTTAATTCTACCAATTTTTGCTTAATATATACTGAAGTCATATAACAGGTACACATCAACTTAGAATTGTTATTTCTTCCTAAAATCTTTTTGTCAATCTGAAGTGTTCCTATCTTTATAGGAGCATTTTATCTTTGATAATGCTTATTTCTCCAAAAACTATTTGCTCTGATGTAAATATTAGCTTTCTTCTGGTTAGTTTTTACATGCTATGTCTTATTGCATTGCAATTACTCTCAATCTTTCTGAATCTTTGTGTTTTAGACGTATCTGCTATAAAGAGCAGAATTTTTCAAAATTTCAGTTTGACCATCTTTATATTTAAATTTAGGCATTTCGGTACATTTACATTTAATATACTTATTAATACTTTATACCCTGTCCTTTACATCTGCCTGCTCTGCATTACATTTTCTTTCCTTTTTTTTGGACTTTTTTGAATGAGTAATTTTTATCATTATATTTTTTAAAAATCAGACTTTTAATGGTTATTTTTTTTTTTTTTGGAGAGAAAATCTTGCTCTTGTTGTTCAGGTTAGAGTGCCATGGCGTCAGCCTAGCTCAGAGCAACCTTAAACTCCTGGGCTCAAGTGATCCTTCTGCCTCGGACTTCCCAGTAGCTGGGCCTACAGGCATGTGCCACCATGCCCGGCTAATTTTTTCTATATAGTTTTAGTTGTCCAGCTAATTTCTTTCTATTTTTTAGTAGAGATGGGGTCTTGCTCTTGCTCAGGCTGGTCTCGAACTCCTGACCTCGAGCGATCCTCCCACCTCGGCCTCCCAGAGTGCTAGGATTACAGGCGTGAGCCACTGCTCCAGACCTTTTAATGGTTATCTTATAGTAAAGATTACCATATGTCTCCTTGACTTCATTTTCTTCCCAGAAAGTGTAAGGATTTTAGAACACTTAATTCCAATTATTCCCATCCTGATTTATATGCTAGCAAAAATTGTACATTATTCACCTATGGAACATTATTATTATTATTATTACTATTTTCTGTGGCTAGTATTCATTTACATTTCTCTTCGTATTTGTTTTTTTTTTTTTTTTGAGACAGAGTCTCATTCTGTCACTCTGGCTAGGGTACAGTGGTGTCAGCCTAGCTCACTGCAACCTGAAACTCGTGAGCTCAAGGGATCCTCCTGCCTCAGCCTCCTGAGTAGCTGAGACTACAGGTGCATACCACCGTGCCCAGCTAATTTTTTCTATTTTTAGTAGAGACAGGATCTTGCTCTTGCTCATGCTGGTCTCAAACTTCTGAGCTCAAGCTATCCTCCTGCCTTTGCCTCGTAGAGTTCTAGGCTCACAGAGTGCTGGGATTACAGATGTGAGCCACTGCGTCCACCCCATATTTGTGTTTTTAGAATTGCTCTTTATTCCTTTCTACATCTCCCAATTTTCACCAAGGATTAAAAACAGCCCTTGCTGTTTCCTTAGTAATGAATTCCTTCAGTTTTTGTCTGAAATGTTTTTATTTTCTCTTTATTCTTGCAGATATTTTCACTATTGTACCATTCTAAAATTCTAGGTTGACATTTTATTTTCCTTTTAGCACATTGATGATATCATTTCATTGTTTTCTGGTTTCAAATGCAACAATACACTTAATAAACATTTAATGAGCATAGTATGTGCCAGGCAGTGTCCTGAGTAATGGACCTAAAGCAGTCAATAAAACATAACAACCACAACAAAAACCAACACCAACACCAACAATTAAGAAAAACAAAACAAAACAAGAATATTTGCAAAATAAAACTTTTCCTTTAGGCCAAATTCAGTGATCTTTATCATTCTTCCTGACTTGCTGAGCCTCATTTTTCTTTGTCTGTTTGTTGTCTCTTACAAGCTCCTACCTGATCTTAGATATGCACAGGTTACTATGCACAGCTACAGAAAACACACTGTGGACTTTTCTTCCCACCCTGGATGAACTGGTGAGCACATCCTATAACTTTTATCATCAATACTAAAGAATAGAAGTCGTCTAGTAACATTTAGTCATGAGAACAGGCTCGTTTCAGTGATGGATTTGTCTAGCCAGTGTGTAACAGACCCTCAGAGTTGCCTTCAAAGTGTTTTCCTTCTGTCCGGCATGAGCTGGCTTCCCTCGGCAAGTTTGCACTTGGGGAGGTGGAATGTGGCCGGGTTCTGTCACTTGTCTACCTTGCTCTACTCCTGCTCTCACCTGATTGTCTCCTGCTCCTCCAGGGCTGGAAGGGGAGAGGTAAGCGAGAGGTAAGTCTTAGGAAAGGTCTCTGATGACCGGCACACATGGAATTTAGTGAGTGTTTGCTAGGTATGTAATATACCCAATGTGGATCTTTATTTTTCTCTCTCATTTGATGTTTTAGTGGGTTCCTTGCTGGGAACCCTTAACTACAGTTCCCCTGGCACGAGAAAGTTCACTCCTCTGGCTGATCACTCAGAATTCCTTTTCACCCTTGGACTTCCTGTGGTCCATTTTCTCCTTTAGGTCACTTTGCCCCTTGAGACAGTCTTGGGCAAGATTCAGCTCAGCTGCAGGATGGATCCCTTGCATCTGATCCAGCTGATCCATGAGGAACACTCATGCATTTTGCCCTGCCGTTGGTGGAGGTGCAGTCTTCTCTCGATGCCTCCACATAGTGTTTTTGTTCCTTCTCCTCTAGGAGACAGGTGAGGCTTTTTGAGTGGTCCTCTTCCAATTCTCTCTTACTTGGCTTAACTGAGGCACAAGCTCCTCCATCCTTTCCCTCACTGGGGGAGGAGGAAACGCACAGAACACCAGTAACTCTCTCTAAATAAGTCTTCTCTGTTCCTTTACAACTTCAATCCTTTAAATCCTTAGATGGGGTGAGGAGTTAAGGGTTCACAACTATTTTTAGCTACCCCATTGGTAAATTCTGCCTGCATGGTCTAGCACTCAATTTAGAACACCATGAGCTTGGCACTTGTTGGCCATAAGGCCTCATCTAAAACAGAAGCAGAAATTGTTCCTGTTGTATCCTGTTTGCATCCTGTTTAATATCCTGTTGCATTGACTACAAAGCAATTGCATTCTGGCACAGTGGGAAGAAAAGCATTGTTACTACAAACCAAAAACTGAGTGGGGTGTGGTGACTGACACCTCTAATCCCAGTGACATGTGGAGGCTGAGGCCTGAGGATTGCTTGAGGCTAGGAGTTTGAGACCAGCCTGGGTAACTTAGTGACACCTCCTCTCTAAAAAAAAAAAAAGAAAAGAAAAGAAAAAAAAAATCAACCGGGAGTGGTGGTGCATACTTGTAGTCCCAGCTACTCAGGAGACTGAGGCAGGAGGATCGCTTGAGTCACTGCACTCCAGCTTGGGAGATAGGAGACCCCCCCTTCCTAACAAAAAGAAAATCCCAAACTAACTGTATCTGCTTCTTCTTGTATCTTACAAGGGGACCATCATAGTTTATTTCAGAGAAGATTGATTTGATTTATTTAAGAAAATAACCTTTCCAAATCAAGGTGATTCCTGCAGTTCTGTAAGGTGAGGTTGAAACAAAGAGAGTGCTGGTTTGTTGTGCTCAATAGGTGAGAATAATTCTTGAGTTTCCCAGGAAATAGGGGCCTAAGGGGCCTGGAAAGGGAACTCAGTGGGGGAACTGGAAAGTGGTTTGAGGAGAGAGAGGGCCCAGAAGCCTATTGCGAGGTCAGGGCCCAAGGAGAAAGGATGATTAATGACAGGGGTGGTCGGGGGAGCTTAAAAACAAGGACGCCTAACATTAACTGTTGGAGCGTTTAGCCCCAACCTTTTATTAAAAGTGGGCTATAGACAATAACCTTGTGTTAGTGGTAGCTTTGGGAAGTTAAAACAGAAAAAAAGGGCCCTGTGCAATGTTTGGGATGATATTAAACACAGGAGGCAAGACCCACCAGTGAGTCTAAGCGTCCAGTAGGAGCAGGAAATGACAGTGACGCTAATGACTAAAGGTAAGTCTTGGGAGGTGCTAATCTTTCCACAGTATGGGATTGAAGACTTGGGCCCTTATAACTTTTAATCATTATAGGAATTTTGTGAAAAACACTGAAAAATAACTGGAGGGTACAACGCGATCTTGGTTATCCACCACTCTGTTTGATTTAGGCATTTTTTAAATGTTTAAGGAAAAAGGGAGTTCAGAAGGACAAATGACTTGAGGCAAAAACACAGGGAGGGCTCACCTGGGTTACGGTTGCAAAATGGGATGATTGGGAGCTTCTTGTAAGACTCCAGGAATGATGGTGGAGTGGGTTCATTCACATAGCAGTAACTTTTCTAATAGGAGACTTATTGTCCCTTTAGACAAATCATATACCTTCTTTCATGAAGAAGTAATTTGTGTCCCCTCATTTTCCCCATCATCCCCATATTGTACTAACAGTTAGTTTGAGAAAGTTGTGTTTTTGGTTATTTTGTCAGATGTATTTGAGTTATAAGTGTATTATGTGTTTGGTAAGGCATCGCATAGAGTTACAAAGTAGGCTTAGAAAGTTGCTCAGTTTTCTCTAGGTGCCTGGATTCCTGGAAAATCATTGGATTGTTTAGGATGCTTTTAGTATCCTAAAACTGGTTTACACAAAATAATACATTTGTTATCTTGCATATCAAGTTCAGAGGCAGAGAGCTTCCATGGTTAATTCAGTGGTTCTATGATATCATCAAAGATCCAGGCTCTTTCTGTCTTTCCACAGTGCTATGGTCAGTGTTTTGTCTTGTCCTTTGACTCTCATGTTCACAATATGGTTGCTGCTGATCCAGGTATCACATCCTCATGGTGCACCATCCATAGGAAGAGATAGGCAGAATTTTTCCTCCCTTGTGCCTTATTGGAGAAGACAACCACTTACAGACATCCTCAGCAAATTTCTTACCAGAGTCCATGGGTCAAGATTAAGTCACATTTTCATGCCCTAGCTGCAAGAGGGGTTAGGAGAGTATCAGGTGGTTTTAAATTTACCTTAGGAAGTAGGCTTTGCCTAAGGAAGATGTAGGTTGGGAATGACTATTAGTACACAAACACTGGAGTCATAGGAGTCCATATGACTAAATGAAGGTATTTATTTCGATTGCATGCTAATGTGATTCTGCAACGTACTGAGCACCTGCGGTGTACAAAGCAATGCCAACATGGTGCCCTTAAAGCTACTGTGCAAGAGCAGCAAGAAATGCACAGTAGAGTTACAGTTGCAAAATGGGTGATGGGGAGGCTTCTTACGAAGTTCTAGGAATGGTGGTAGTGTTAGTTCGTTCACCCAGCAATAACTTTTCTAATAAAAGATCTATTATCCCTAAAAGACAAAAATCACATACCTTCTTTCACGAAGAAGTAATTTCAGCGTCCCCTCATTTTCCCCTGGTACTGACAGTTTGATAAAGATGTGTTTTTGTTTATTTTGTCAGATATATTTGTAGCAGAAAGGTCAAGGTGTGGTGAGAGAACCCAGGACCGGCAATCAGAGGACGAGAGGGTGTGGTGCTGGCTCTGCCCTGGTCCAGCCTGACACCTGTATCAGTAACCCCATCTTTAAAAGTCTTGGTGTTCTTAATTTCTGATTATCTATGAAACAGAGGTGTTTCTCCTTGCCTTGAAGTGATTTCCTTTTATTCCAATAAGACCTCCGTTTTCTTTCATTGCTCACAGTCTTGATGTGTCTGTTCCCTTCCCTACCCTGGCCTGAGAGCAGACAGAGATTCCAGCTGGGCCAATCTCTCTCCTAGAAATCTGAATCTTGAGCCAAGTGACCCAGGTATCAAAAGGGTTGGAGCTTTTTTCAAATCTAGATGGCAGTGATATGGGACTATCCATTAGCTTCCACTCCCTGGATCCCTGAAGAATTCCTGACTTGTGGCCTTTCTGAAGCTTGCTTGTTCAACTCTTTTGTTGTGTGTGATCTTGACAACTTCCTTCTCTTTGTGTCTTTTCTTTTCTTAAGTTTTCCAGAGTTCAATTCTGTTCCTTGTAACCTAAGAATTCTGCTTTGTGAAAGTAATAAATAGTTGCCTTATCTAACCTACCTTTTAGTGTTTTTTGTTTTTTAAGATCAAACTAAATTATGTATGTGAAAGCACTTTGAAACTCTAGTGCACAAATTCAAGGTAGCGCTCTTCATATTACAGCAGCATTTGTTTAAAACAATTTAAGTAAAACCTTCCTTATAACTAAGTACCAAAAATGGTTAACTTATACTTGTTTCAGTAGTAGCAAAGGGGTATGTAAGCAGCAACCATTTGTCACCTAAATTAAATAGTAAGATGGGGCAGGTGTGAAATTATTATTTCTAAGACTATAATTTTATGATATAGTCTTGTAACCAAAAATAATAACAAATAGTAGAAAATTTAAGCCAGTGGTTTTCAAATTATGATTTGGTGACACCTAGAGTCCCAAAAGCTGTTTTAGAGTTCCACAAGGTCAAAACTATTTTCATAATTATACTAAGACATTATTTGTCTTTTTCACTCTATTTTCTCACAAGTACACAGTAGAATTTTCCAGAGTCTCCATGACATGTGGTGATGACATCATTGTTCTAATGGCCAATGGAACTTACGCTTATGTATTCTCATGTCTTCTAGAATTTTCTAAGGTTAAATATGTACATATTCAAAGAATGACTCAATCTGTTCTCAATATTTCTACTGTATTCTTACTAGTTTCAATTATGCCTGCAAAAATCTTTGTAGCATTGTTATTATCCAATAAATCATTATTTTAAAATCCCAAAGTTCTCCTTGAGCTTAGTGGAAACATAATAAGTAGTAAATACATGCTCTTGTCTTGTTTTGTAATAGTCTTTACATTTTTTTCCAAAAAATTTTCTAAATAATTACATTTTATTTAAAACTATTATTGTTTTAAAATTAAATAATATTGCATTCTGAAAGAAAATAAATTTCATTAATAACATATTTTCCTCATATTTAAGGACAGATTGTTGGCTTTAAAAAGAGAGATTAGAAGATTCACTTTCTCAACCTACAGATGTCCATGTATATATGAAGATGCTGAACAAGATGAAACTGACATGTTAGAGAGTTCTCTGACTCATGGAAGGGCGGAATTTACTCTAAAAAAAAAAACTGGGTGAAACTCTAAATAAGAAACAAAAATATGATGAAATCTATCTTCCCTTTTGGCTTTAGAAATGAAAATAATTACTTTTTCGTGTCTTATGCAACAGAATAGTTTTGAATAATATTATGGTTCTAGTTAAGTCGTGGCATCATTTTAAGATCAATCATCCAGAGATAAAGAAACAGGAACTGAATATTTTAAATGAAGACATAATTATGAGCTCTTTAAAAGTCCAAAAATATTTTACTAGCTTTTAAAATTAAGAATGAAAAATCCACTGAAGTATCTTACAGGGAAAGTCGCATTGCCTGGATAAGTCCCAGGTAAAAGCTGAGAGACTAATAAAGCTTTGAATAGTTGGCATTGCTCAATGCCTGCTGCGTGAAGAGTTGGCAGAAGAAATCACAGCACTGCCACTAGCAATAGCATTTCTTACTAACACAACTGCTAAATCTATTAAGTCCCCTGCTCTCCACTCCCCCACCCCATCCATGGAAAGCATTCTAAGTTTTTTGCCAAAAACATACCCTCATCGCAAAAAAAAAGCAAAAATGAATGAGCAAAACGCACATGATTCACAGCTTAAAATCTTCAAGAATCGAAGGAGTATGATCAGAGGATCAAGCTCGACACTTCCTTCGCCTATTTCACTGTTTTATACAGAATGCAAGGAAGCTACATACAATCTTACCTGCTCAGAGACAACCACTGTTAATGCTTTCTTGTGTTTTTCTAAATCCTTTTCTGTGTATATTTGTGAATGTGGATGTAAAGCAAATGAGATATGCTGTTTTGTAAACGTCTTCACTTAAACTGGAAAATTCGAGTGTATTTTTCCAATGGATATAATTCTGTATCATTTGAAATAGGCATACAATATTCTGCTGTATGAACAATCCCTTTTTTTTTCCCCCTCCACTGGTAATCATACAGGATTTATTGTAGGGATTTGACCTCACGCAATTCTGGGTGCTCACCCTGCCAACAGAGCTCACCCTGCGCATTCACACAGCAGGAAGCAGATGCTAAGGGAATTAAATGCTAAACTGCAGGGCAGCCCTCAATCAGAGATTGGCAGGAGTCAGTGTACACTTACCCCAATTTCCTCACCCTGTAAATGAAATAACTTGAGAACATGTTCGACACTGCTTCCTAGAGCTCCCGATGGTATTAAGCTCTAGTTTACTTCAAATCCTTTATTACTTTATTTTCCTTGCTTTCTTACTTCCCCACTATCCTAGTAGTATGTTTTGGAATCACCTTCCAGATAAACTCTTTGCACCTGCATCATTTTTTGGATGGTCAGCTTCTGGGGAATCTCAAAGAAGGAAACATAGCAATACCCAAGACCTCATCACTACCAGCGCCTCCCTGATTTCAATTTAAATCATTCCACCCTTGGACACCTGTCTTCTGAGTTCTGCTCCTCCAGCACTACAGCTCCGAGGAAGCTTCAACCCCACATGAACCAATGATCCACGGATACAATCTCTTTTACTCCCATCACCCATCTGGGTTAAAAAAAGAGCTCTTTGGGGATATTGATCAGAACTACATTCGACATAGAACATGATTTGGAGAAAATGAACATCCTTAAAATAATGCGTCTTCTCTGTTCCATTCAGGAAGATGACACATTTCACCATCAGAATACATTCCATTCTGAAGGTCAAATTATTTATCAAACACAAATTCCGTAGTATAAATCCTGGATTTCCCTGAATTAATTATCAAAGTTTTGTTTCAATAGGGAGTAGTACACCCTTTGTTTTTTAAAAGAGCTTTGAAAAAGAAAATTACCACCATAATGAATATAATGGTATTTTAAAAAAAGAAAGCAATTATTCAATGATTGAATTTTGCTTCTTTTATATTTAAATACTACCTTCTCAGAACTCTTCTCTGCACTTTTGACTTCTCTGCACTTTGACTCTTCTTTCTATTTTATGTCTATATCTAGTCAAACTCCATGTCCTGGGGAACCATTCTGGAATATTCTTCAAGTTTTTCTTATCTTTCCATTTCTGGTGCCACCAATCTAACCCAGACACTTGGTTTTATCTGCAAGTTTGGCTTAAACAATTATTACTGTAGTTTCCTGGTTGGCCCCACTTTCTTCCAGCCCTTATTTGTCCTAACATTACTGACATGTTGATCCTTAAATAGCTTTGAATTGAGGTGCCCCTTCTCAACAAGCCCTCTGTCATCTCACAGCAGGGAGTCTTAACACTGGCATTTAGTTTCCATGATCTAGTGTCCAGTGAAGAGCAAATACAACACACTGAGAATGAAGTAACAGAGAGAGGGAAAAAACTTGGGTCCTCAATGACACTGCTGAGCCCCTGCATTAATTTAGCCCGTGACTTGCAACATCTCTAGACTTCTTGCTATAAAACGTATGCTTCCTTATTGTGTAAACTAAATTGAGTCGGGATTTGCTGATACTTTCAGCTAAAATCATCCTAAGTGATACAGACCACTGCTAGTGAACTGTGAGAGATGGTGGACTTCGCATAAGCAGAGATTGGTTGGAGAGAGCCTTTCTCACCAGGTTGCCGGCCTGAATTAAGTGCAGCTACTGATCAACTCGTGGCCTCAGTGGATGTGATGGTTAATTTTACGTGTTAACTTGGAGGGTGATTTTGGATGAGATTAACATTAAGATCAGTGACCTTTGGGTAAAGCAGATTGCCCTCCCTAACGTGGGTAACCCTCATCCAATCAGTTGGGGGCCTGAATAAAACAGACAACTCTCTCCCAGCAAGAGGGAATTTTCCAGCAGCTGCCTTTGGACTTCATCTGCACCATTAGCTCTCCTGGGTCTCCTCCTGCTGGCCCACAATGCAGATTTTGGGCTCAGCAGACTCCACAATCATAAGAGCCAATTCCTTTCTAATATGTCTCCTGCTATATATATATCCACACGCCCCATTGGTTCTGATTCTCTGGCAAACCCTGGCTAATATAGTGGCTAATAAAATCAGCAGAATGATGAGACAGAAGATTGAAACATCAGGCTAGCTCCAGTGAGGAAACCTTTCTTGGAAGTCCCCATGGCCAGGACTGGGTTGGGGGTGTGAGGAACAGGATGATCGTGATTGCAGTGGTGCTGAGAGTCAACTGCAAGGGCCTCCACATTTGATACTGAATTGAGTGGATAGTCCCACATCTTGTTTTGTTCAATTCTTATTTTTGAGAATCTTAAAATATCTGATGCGTAATTTCATAGGCTTTCAAAGCTGGTAGCTTAGTGCTATGATTCCCAAACATGATTGTTTGCTTAAAGAACTTAAAAAAACTAAGCAAACTTCCTCCTCCCTAAAAGTTTCTGATTTATAGATCTATGGGGGAGTCTTGGGATCTGTGTTTGAAAAACACTTCCCAGGATTTGGCGATCACTCCTCTAGAGATCGTACAGTCCAGTCATCTTTTTGCACATGAGAGAAACCAAAACTTGAGTGACACAGGAGCTTTTCCCACCTTTCCAGGTTTGGCAAACAGGTACAGATGAACATATCACCCCCTTCCAGAATTAAAGCTTTCTCTGCTGTTTGAGGGTCATCTTTGGAAAACCTCAATAATGGATTCAGTGCAATTCAAGAATCACACACACACACACATGTGCACATGCATGCACATTTTTCTTGTCTTTTGCCCCTTTCTCTTACAAATCAAAGAGTAGCTACTTCTTAGCTCTTTAGGAAGGGGATATAAGATCTTGCCAACTTTACAAATTTTGTAATTGGTTATTTGGAGCTAAGGCTATCTGATTTTCATGCTTAGCTGTGCAAATAATGTCTCTAACATTTTTTTAGCCTCCCCAATCATCAGCAGTGTTTAAGAAGAGGAATTCTATATACCTTCTTGTGATATTTATATTATTTTCTGATTTCTAAATTGCCTTTCCTTCACAATAAAAAATTGTTTAAACTTATCAAAATCACTTCGATTTTACACCTACAGTTGGGATCCTAACATCTTAATTTTCGACACTTATAAATGCTTTAATAGATACACGGACAGTAATTTAGTTTGACTTAAATATAATAATCAGACCCATTTATCTAGGCTGACAAGATTTCATTTCCTAATGATCTTTTATTGTAAATTTATTTGATTTCCTTTAATATATTATCTCATTTCTCATCGCCTTTCCTTTTGAAAAAAATGTGAATAATCTTTTATGGAATTATGAAGACTTGGCCTTAAGCCGACAGCTCTGAGAAGCAGTGAATATCTCCACCCTTTTAAACAAATTATACGGTTTGGTAACAAAGTCTCAAGAAGAAGAGAACATTAGTTTATCAAGAAGTTATTCTGAAAGACACCAAGGATTGTACTTTCAGGGCCTCTTGTTTGCTTTGCAAGAACAAGAACCAAAATAATCAGGCCAACCTGATTCCAGTTCTGTATTTTCAACTGCACACTTGACCTCTGTCTGGATGTCCCATAATCAATTCATGCTCATTTTTGGGTTATAAAACCAAACTTATCTTCTTTTCTCCAAAATGGCTCTTCCTCCTACATTTGTATTTCCATTAACAGTATCACCACCCAGTGAGTCAAGCTGAAACTGAAAAGACATTTTGGAGTTCTCCTTCTCTCCAAAATAGTCAATTTCTTACAAGGTCTTCACTCCTGAAACTTCCAAATAGTTCTCAAAACTGTGCCCACTTCTCCATTCCTTCTGCAGTGGTGCTCATAATTCTTGTTTGGATAATCACTACAACTTTCCAGTTGGCTTCCCTGACTCTAGTTTCAGCCCATACTCCCCATCATCCATGCTGGTGCAAGAGTAATTCTTACAGAAATACCAATCCGACTTAATTCTCTATCTCAATATTCTCCACTGGCTCCCTATTGCCTGCAGTATTAAGTCCACAGTCCTCAGCAAGACACATGAAGCCCGTCAGGACCTGATTCCAGCCCAGCGCTCCCACCCTGTCTCTTGTCACTCTTCTCCTGTCTCAAACTCCCTCCATCTTTAAAAAGTCAACTCTGGCATCCTCTGCTTCCGTGACGCCCCAGCAGAGGTAGCCATGGTGCTATGGTTTGAAGGTGTCCCCCAGAAGTTCATGTGTCAGGAACTTAATTGTCATTGTTACCATATTAAAAGGTGGGGCCTTTAAGAGGTGATTAGGCCCTGAGGGCTTATGAAGAGATTGATGCTGTTATTACAGGAGTGGGCCAATTAGCTTAAGTGGGTTCCTGATAAACAGGATGAGTTCAGCACATTTTCCCTCTGTCTCTTGTATTCACTTGCTCTTCAGCCACGTTATGACACAACAAGAAGACCCTCACCAGATGCAGCTCCTAGGACTTCCCAGCCTCTGGAACAGTGAGCCAAATAAATCTCTTTTCTTTATAAATCGCCCAGCCTATGATATTCTGTTATAGCCCCAAACAGACTAAGACGCACGTTCCCCACTGTACTTCTACACCCTGTGCATGACTCTAAGGTACTGCTTACTCATTGCGGTAATTATTCATTTATGTCTCTGTCTGTCACTGGACTGTAAGAGCCTCGAGAGGAAGTACGTATTCTATTCATTGTTTCCTCAGTTCCTAGTGCAATGCTTGGCGCATAATATTAATTACATAATGAATATTCCTTGATGAAGAGTTGAATGACTGAAGTAAGCTCCAAGGGGCTGTTTAAATTATTTTCTTTTGCTAGATGTCTCGTTGTTGTTTCTGTGGAGCATTAACTGGAATTTGCTATGTATTATATTTGTTGAAATGACATTTGATCTGTGTTTCACAATCCCATGGTAGAAAAAAAATGTCAAAATAAGACTACAGTTCAGAAATGTATAGTTGTGGTATAAACACAGGCTACTTGCAATTTGAAACATTTTTTTTAAAACCTTGTTGCAATATTATGTTTTCTTTCCCCTCCCAGCCCTGCCTCTTCTGTAAACAATATATACATGTTTATTTGTGTATGTTGTTGAGATGCCTTCTGTACGGGGTTATGCAACAATCCTTTCATTTCTGCAGAAATGAAAGGTCGGTAACCATCCTTTCCATTACTCCTGGGATATGATGTAACTTCAGATATACATGTGCGATCAAAATGCTGTAGGTATTCCTGTGAATGGAAACAGACTACCTCTACAAATCTGTTTATTTACTTATATCTTGTGTAGTTTTACAAGAGATTTAAACCACCTATAGTCTATAAATGTAGTATATACTCTTACTAACATAAAAAGAAAAGCACTCTGAAATTGGGAATAGTTTCTTCAAAATACAGGACAGACATTGAAAAAAAGAGCCTAAAAGTTACTTTTTATTCACCAAGTGGTCCTTTAATTTTATTTACAACTACACTGAAACCTCTTTAAAGGTCAATGTCCTGGGCTACTCGACATTCATCTGAGTTTGGGGATTACATAAGAACCATTTAAGAGTTGAGTAGAAAGGACGGGAGACTACCAATCATGGTAAATGAAACCCTTATTTTCTTTTCGTTCTCAACCTTTAGGATTGCCTTAAGAAAGCCTTATATTTGAAAATCAAAAGTAAAACTAGTTTAAGTGTCATATTACAAATTATAGAGCAAATTATATGCTCCAGAGATCCCAAAGTTTCTATATAGTTGTTTTCATATCTTTTTAATTAAAAATTAAAAATTTTATTTTTTGACTAGCAGTCTGAATGGAAGATACCTTAAATAACTTGTAGGAGGACATTATATTCTGTGAAAGCCTGGGAAAGAACTAAGATGAGGATAAAATTAATTTTTCTTCCTTGAAAAAAATTGGCTTTCTCTTTCAAAAGAAAGATGGATGATAATTTTGTTAAAAATAAATTTATTATCTTGATATTCAAGGCCCTTCGCAGTCCAGCCCCAAGCCACCTTCCTTGACGACACCACCATGCTGTGCCGGGGAGAGCGCCTGTCCTGCTTCTCTGTTGTTCAGTGGGATCTAATTGCCCCTCTCATCACTCATCACCTGTGTTAGAATGTTTTCAACGCCGCTTGGCTGTCCACCTAGGCTATGAGCTTTCTAAAATTCTTCTTTCCCTTTTTCATTTACCCATAATATACCTAAAATGTACTAAGAGTGTACAGCCTGATGATTTTTTACATTTCTGCCCAGATCAAGAAACGGAGCATTTCTAGCACCCCAGAAAACTCCATTGAGCCCCTTCTAGGTCAGTACCCCATCCCCAGAGGTGACCATTCTTCTGACTTCCATCACAATGGCTTTATTTGGCTTGTTCTTGAACTTCATATGAGTGGAATTGTATTGGGTGTGCTCTTTTATGTCTACCTTCTTTCTCTCAACATAGCTTTGAGATTCATTTATGCGGTTGAGTGTAAAAATGTTTTATTCCTGTTATTGTGTAGTATTTCATTATATGAATATACCAAATATAATAAAATTTTTTAATATATTCTCTCTTTATTATTATTTATTCTTAGAAATGAGGTCTTGCTCTGTCACCCAGGATGGGGCAAAGTGACGCAATCATAGCTCACTGCATCCTCGAACTTCTAGACTCAAGCAATCCTCCCACCTCAGCCTCCTGAGAAACTGGGACTGCAGGTGCAAACCACTGTGTCCAGCTATCTGTTCTACTCTTAATAGATATTTTGGCTTTCTGGTTTCTGACTATTATGAATAAAGCTGCCGTAAACATTTTTATGCTTTTCTTTGGGTAGATGTATACTCTCATTTCTATTAGGGACATGTATAGAAGTGGAATTGTTGGGCCACAACATAGGGATATGGCATATGTTAGTAGCTTAGTAAATACAAATAATTTTCCTAAGAGTTGTGCCAGACTGTGACCTTTTGCAAGGCAATGATACTGTTTCCATCATCTTTATTTATATCCCTGGGGGCTAATATAACATTTGGCACATAGTAGATGTCCAGCAAAAATTTACTGAATGACTAGATGATTAGATGTATTAATAGGATTCTTTGGTTGCAAACAACAGAGCTTCTACTCAAGTTGTCCCAGACGACCTTTTCTCCTCTGTGAAACTACCACCTCATGTAACTCACAACTGTCTTCCAAACCTCTTGCAGGTACATCTGCTTGGTGAGACCCAAGTCACATATGAACTCTAGCTGCAAGGGAATCTGGAAAATGTAGTCTCAATTTCCAGCCTCATAGCATGAGAAGAGATGCCAGAGGGGTTAGAGATGATGTTGGATAAGTTATTATGCAGATTCTGATACAGAAATTGAAAGATTGGCTAGGAAACAGAATCAGAAAGAGACAGGAGCCAAGGCTGCTTTGGAGGTCCAGGTGAGAGAAACCAACTCACATTTCTTAAAAGGACATCATTCTTCCCTGTATGACGAAGATTCAAAGTCTTGGAAAAGAGAGTTTAGTAGGCAAAGCTATGGTCACATGCCTGTTTCTTGGGTAGGAGAGGGTTGGACTGACAGTCTTACCAAAATAGGATTCAATGGAGAATTAATTTCCCAAAAGAAAATGAAATTCTATTGCCAAAACAAAGGGACAGAGACTTAAGGACAAAAACCCCACAAATGCCCAATACAGAGTTTAACAAATAAGGAATAATAATTTGAATATTCAAATTGTATTTCATCATTCTGCCTGACAGCCAACATCCCCAAAATTTCTGGCAGTTAGAGAGAAAGGGAACTTAGCCAGGTCATTTTATGGGGTCTGGTATATTGTGGTATAATTCACACACAGTGAACTCACCCTTTTCAGGTGTAGAGCACCACAGTAAAGATCTGGAACACGTCCATTACTCCAGCTCTCATCCCACCCCTAACCCCTGACAACCACTGATTTATTTCTGTCCATATAGTTTGGCCTTTTCTAGAATGTTATATAAATGACAACGTAAGGGTATTTTCTTTCACTTAGTTAGCCAAGAGATTATTTTGTCCAATGGCTTTCAATCTCTTTTCTCCTCTATTAGGAACATCTTTTCCCCCAAACTTTTATGCAGAAATCTAATATTTGAGACAGAAATGGATTGCTTTTGTGTAACCTGGATGAGGAGCCCAGGTCCAAGATTCTGTCTAATGAAGCACAGTATAGTTTGCCCATGGAATTTTATTTCATGTATTCAGAATCACAATCAGTTCAGAATCTCTGTTCTTTTTCAAAGCTGCCCTCTTGCTGCAGAAATCTTCACAGAGCACTTTCCATGGAGGAAGGCATGGCTTGGGAAAACTATCAGAAATGCAAAAAGATTTCTTGTCCTTACATTTTTGTTATAAATTATGGATTCTTACTTACTTGACTTTCTTGCTAGAAATGTTCAGTTCAGGTCCACTAGGTGTCAGTTGCCATCTCTTATATCTTTTTCAACTGGCTCCTTTTAAATGCCACTGTTAACCATTAAAATGGCAAATGCCTAGATATCACTCTGTCCAAATAAACTGGAAGGGAGGTTCCTGCAGATTATGGCTTCTTGACCTGTGCTGTCCAGTAAGGTAGTCATTAGCCACATGTGGCTACTGAGCACTTGAAATGCAGTGAGTCCAAATTGAGGTGCGTTGTAGGTGGGAAGTACATACTGGCTTGTGCACTAAGTACAAAAAAGAATGTCAAAATACTGCATTAACAATTTTTATATTGATTGCATTTTGAAAATTTCAAATATATTGAGTTAACAAAATATATTATTAAAATTAACTTCCTCTGTATCACTTTATTTTTTAAGATGTGACTACAAGGAAATTTAAAGTCACATGTGTGGGTCATATTTGTGGCTTGCATTATATGGCTATGGGACAGTACTGGTCTAGACAGATTGCCGATCGCACATTTGCTAATCTTTCCCAAGAAAGACTCCAAATCTACACTTGCCCAATCTAAATCTCAGAGACCATGACAGAACCAGGCCCCTGACATTTTTTTTGAGCTTCCTGGTAAATTTAAAAAGGTGGAAAATGCCAGAAGCAGAGTTATATAGATTGCTCCAGGTGTTTATATTGCAAACCTTTAATCCCAATATAAAAATACATTGAAATGTAGTGTGTTGTGTCAGTCATAAGACAATTTTAGGATTTATTAAAAAAAGGGAATAATAAAGGTGATGTGGTCCAGTTACAGAGCACAATTTGAAAGTTGATAAAAGAACAACCTTCCCTCTCTTGGTTTATGTCTGTCAGTTGAATGTATAACCTTATTAGATGATTTCAGAAGTTTAACTGGGAGCCCCTTTCTGAAGGGGAGGCCTTGGCCCAATGGTCCAAATGCCCTTCCCCGAGCCCACGCCCGTAGCCATAGGCCCTGCCTGTGATCTTTCATGCACCTGCTATTTGTACCTTCTGTGTGCTAGGCTTTCTGCTATACAAAGCACTTCACAACTGTACGTTGAAACCTTGCAACAACCTGCGTGCAAGATGCCACTGTTGAAGGGTGAAAGTATGACTGCTAGCTCTCCCCCAAACACCTGTCAGCAATGATGTCTTCAAGGGATTGGGGTGATAGGAAGTTTTGGGCAGGGAGCGCTTGTCTGCACACAGCTAACCTAACCTCACCTACGGGGCATGGAGACTCACCCAGAAAGTGCCTTCTCGGGAACTGATTGTTTGCTTCTGTGTATGCTAGACTGCCCCAAATTGGAGGCATTTTCAAAACTATTATCCGGAGGGGTGGGCGGAAAGCTACATAGCCCATGACTTCCATGACAGCGCCACCTCCTAGCTACAAATTACTCACTTCAAACCCCGCATTAGGCAGACGCCGCTTTGCCTACGGGGCTCTGAGGTTCTTATTCTCCTCCACGTACGTGCCCTTTATGCCTGTGAAGTCGGATTTTGTTTTGTGACTGTGTAAATCGGAGCCAAGGGAGTTTCTTTTTTCCTCCAAGACTGGAACCACGGTGAGGTTTTCTCCACAATCCAGCGCTTTATACATTTCTACGCTGTGTGGGCAGAAAACAAGGCGGGGGGGGAGGTCTTGAATGCACTTTTTACCTGGTTTAAATAAGGGCTTTAATTTTTTTCCTTTTCCTAATCATTATGGGGCTTGAAGTGAAAGCAGGATTCATAGAATTTTGTGTGTGTGTGTGTGTGTGTGTGTGTGTGTGTTTAACTCTATTTTGGATTATAGGATGCTTGGATTTTAACACTTAGATTATTGATGAAACAATCCCACAGACTTTTGGAATGTGGTAGAATGCTAGATGTTTTTTTTTTTTAAATTTTAGGCGGGTTTTCTGTCCTTTTCTAATGCATCTCTGTATGTTAGCTAACTACACATGCCAACTAGATATTTTCTTCACCAAAGCAGAGCTGGTTGAAAGACACTTCTCTCACCCAATCATTTAACCAACATATACCGAGTCTCTACCTACTGTGTGCTCGGAGGTGGGGACCCAAAGACAAATGAAACAAGGTCCTTGCCCTCAAGTGGCTCAAGGTCAAGGGAGGAGACATGAGAAAGGAGACAAATACAACACAGTTAGGAGGTGACTCCTGAGCTGCATCTTGAAGGACAGGTCGGCTTAGCCAGGTGAAGGAAGGTGGGGACAGGTGGTGGTGGTTGTTTCGATAGACTTTATCTTTTTAGAGTAGTTTTAGGTCCACAGAAAAATTGAGTATAAGGTGCAGAGAATTCCCACGTACTTCCCGTCCCGCCCCACGCATAGCTTACCCCATTGTCAACATCTCCCTCCGGAGTGGCACGTCTGTTACAATGGATGAATCTACACTGACACGTCTTTATCACCCAGATCCGTAGTTTACGCTAGGCTTCACTCTTGGTGTTGCACGTTCTGTGAATTTGGACAAATGTATAATGACATGTATCCACGATTAAAGTATCAGAGTAGTTTCACTGCTCTAAAAATCCTCCGTCCTCCACCTAGTCATCTCTCCCTACCCGCTAAGCCCTGCCAACCACTGATCTTTTTACTTTCTCATAGTTTTGCATTTTCTAGAATGTCATACGGTTGGGATTGTACAGTCTGTCGCCTTTTCGGATTGGCTTCTTTCACTGAGTAATGTGCATTTAAGGTCACTTCTGGTGTATTCGTGGCTTGATAGCTCATTGCCTTTAGTGCTGAATAATATTCCATTGTCTGGATGTACCACACTTTATCATCCATTCATCTCCTGAAGGACGTCTTGGCTCCTTCCCCATTTTGGCAGGGCTGGATGTTTTAAGCTGAGTTAATAGGACTTGTAAAGGCACAAGGGGGTGAGGGCAAGCCCCTTTTGAAGACTTGTGCTTGGTATACAGAGCATTGGGGGAGATTAAATGGACAGCCACGGAGAAGGCTCGTCCTTCATTTGGGGGATCAATCCAAAACCACGATGTGGATCCGGTTACTCTGGTGGCATTTCCACCATTATAATGTGTCACTTTGCAGAGCTTGCCTAGAAACAGATGTAGGAAAATCTTATTTACATATGACTCATAAGTTTATTTGGTTAATTTTTAACCTTACTTAAAAAAAAAAGAAACTCCTATTAGCATGACTTTAAGTTATGAAAATCAAGGCAAGGGAAATAGTAACTTGTGGGTTTGAGTACAGTTTGGCCTTCTTATGAGTTGAGAACTGTGTGGTTTTGGTTTTTGGTGAGAGCTGCATTGCATATTTTGGACAGAAGCCTGACTTTGGAGGTTGGTGGTAGTGGCGGTGGTGGTGGTTAATCTGTCCAATTTAGCTGAATGCTGGTGAGCCACCCTCCATTTCGAAATAAACTAAATAATAAATGAGTCACTCTGAGAACATAGTCTACAGGCTCATTAACAGGAAAACAATTACTGTTCCTGTTCAATACTTTATGAACTAAGTGGGGTTTACATGACAGATGTAATTATGCCTTTAGCATGCTTGCGATCAATCAAATCAATACTGCACTTAAGAATCTAAAGGCATCTTATTTTTTTCCTTGACAGACTTTATTTTATCTCTTAATATAATGAACATTGGTTGATCTTATAATACTGTCTCTTGGACACACTTGAGTTATTGATGAGTTCCATCAGTAGCTGTTTCCCTGAGAAAGTCAGGGTGTTGACAGCTTGGAGAACTAGCGTTTTATTTCAGTTTGCAAAGGCACTTTGAGAAGAAGAAGGTGTTATGTGAATGCCAACTATTATGATTTTATTTTTTGCTCCCTTCTTTTTTTCAGGACAATGAGATGGCTCAATGTGAGGATCTCTGTTTTATGGTATTAAACTATTAAGAAATCCTGTCATAAACATGTTCATATCTTTTGACTCAATAATTCCGCCCCTGGGGATGATCCTAAATAAACTTCTAAATTCCAGAGAAGTAAAAAAATCTCTCTCCCCTTTATGGTTTGGTCATTATGGTGTTATTTACAATAAGGGAAAAACTCAACTCAACTTGTAAGCAAAAAAGTAGAAACTAAATATTTAACAGCATGGGAATGCTTTAATAACCAACCGTGTGAGGAAATATTATGCTGACATTTGATATGATAGTTGTGGTGATTAGCATAAAGAGATGAAAAGATGCTTATGATAGATTGTGTGAAAAAGAAGAATATGAATTGACCCATGTATACGATCATATAAAATGAATAAACCTATGAAAAAATTATGACATTAGAATATAGGGTGGGGGTTAGGGAGATGGAATTTATTATGCTATTCTTTTACCGAAGTGTTTCTTAATATTGATGTGATATCTTGACAATGATTTTAAAATTAAAGCCTTATAGGCTTTTAAGATGAAGAATGTCCACAAAATTTTATATATAGGGCAAACTTAAAAAGAAACTATCTCCTATAGGGTCACCAAAGTTATTATCACATTCAAAGTATATTTGTTAGACATCCTTGGTTTGTAGCAGAGGGGATATTATTATAATGCTTGCCCTCCAGTGGTTTAAAGTTGTAAACAAATAATTTTGGTTACTAATTAATTCATTTTTGGTTGCCATTGCTAATGTCTCTATTTGTGAAGATAATATCTATGGTGAAATGAAAGCGTATGTGGAGTGTGTCAAAGAGCATATACAGTTGGTTTCTCCTGTCTTAAACTTACCCTTTGTAGCTTTTTTTTGGTCCACGGTCATGAGGGCAAAGTGGCATAGAATTTGGGAGCCTGGGCTCTGCAATAGAAAGAGCTGTCTTCATAATCTGAGGTTCCACCACACACCTGCTTGGTGACCTCGAGCACATTTTATCACCTTGCATTCCTCAATTACTAAATGGGAATAACAATAGTACTACTTCATGGTATTCTTTGGAGGATGAGATACTCATAGGAGTATGTGATGTAGCACAAGTGTATGACATGTAAACTACTTTTATCATTACCAGTTTTCACTACTGATTTTGGAGCTGTACAGTGTTGATCTTGGTGTTGGGGATGGATAAAGAGATATAAGATGCACAGGACTTTAAAGAGATTTTTTAATTGCTTAAGGAGATATGTTTCCATGTAATATAGTGAAAATATATAGTAGGTGAATACTAAAGGGGTGATAAAATTATATATCATTGCTTCTGAGACAGTATTTTTCATATTTTATGTCTGTATTATTGGGATACTTTTAATAATTGATAATGACTTACTATTTGGCAGCCTAATTGGCAGCATCTTTTAATTTTTAGTGCTATATAAAATAATGGTACATCTTGAACTAAGGATGTCACAGATTCAATGAAATATTGTGGTTGGTATACATGCAACATTTTAAAAAATATTTACCATGAGCCAGGTAAAGGGTAAAAATGAGTTATAAGCATTGTGAAACATAATCCTTAGGAGAAGTTCTGTGAATTTGGGAAATGGAAAAACCACTGGGGAGATTATCAATGAACTTCCAGGCAATGAGGTTATAAAGGACTCGCAAGGTCAGACATGTGCTAAGTTGCTAAACAGGGAGAGCCAATTTGGACAAGCTGTAAGATGAGAGGTAGACAGTCCAGGAGGAGAGTTTGTGCCAGAATAATATTCTGCCCGAGATGTACTACGGGATAGTTACCTGAGTGAGGGAACACTCTGGCTATTCGTTGCCCAGCAGAACCTCTCCCACCCTTACTGAATTCCTTTAAAGGGAGGACTTGGCACAGCTTTTCTCTAGTCTGATTTCTTCTCTCATCCGTTTTGCATTTGAATTTTAATTGCTTTGAGCAGAGTTTTTACGTCGGCACTCTTGACATTTTGGGCTGGATGGTTCTTTGTTGTAGGGACCTTTGCTGTGCATTGGGGGATACTTAGTAAACTCCCTGGTCTTTACTCAGTAGATGCTAGTAGCACCTCCTGGTTGTGACAACCAAAAATGTCTCCAGACATTGTCAAATGTCCCCTGGGATGGGGGATGGGGGATGGAGGTGCAAAAATGCTTCCAGGTGAAAACTACTGGCTTAAAGAAAAGAGCATACTTGCTATTTTTCTCCTCTCTCTTTCCCTGTGCCTCTCTCCCTCTTCCTGGCCCTCCCTTCCTCTCTGTGTTAAGAAAGAACAATCTAGAATGTTTTTTACAAGTTTAGATTTTTTTTTTTTAAACAACTCTTCTATCTTGCTATTGAAGTCTTGCCAGTGGACCACAATGACGCCATTGTGTGTAAGTCTAACAAGCATCGCTCCATGCCAGTTTACCAGTAATTCTTAAGTGTGATGGGGGTAGGGGCATTGGTGCCTGGGGAGCATTTTTTCTTAACTTTTTATTTTGAAACAATTTTAGATTTATAGAAGAGTTGCAAAGATGGTGCAGAATGTTCCTGCATACCTTTCTCCCAGTTTCCTCTGATGTTGGCATCTTATGTAACTGGGTACATTTATTGAAACTACGATCTTAGCATTGACTGATACAATGCTATTAACTAAACTACAGTCTTTATTTGGATTTCCTCAGTTTTTCCACAAATGTCCTTTTTCTGTTCCAGGATTCAATCCAGGATCCCTCATTGCATTTAGAGGGAGCATAGTTTTTTGTTTTTTTTTTTTAATGGAAAGAAGATAGACTCTATTCTTGGAAAACTGCTGATTCTCAGAGAAAATCTAAAAATGTCTTGCTATAACTCGGTGCGGTGGCCAGTGCCTGTAGTCCCAGCCACTTGGGAGGCTGAGGGAGGATAACTTGAGCCCGGGAGCTTGAGGCCAGTCTGGGCAACATAGCAAGACCTTGTCTTTTAAAACAAAATTTGAACAACACTGAAGTAAGTAGAATGACAGTGGGCAGAATTTTTAAAGTAGGGGCCTATCCCCATTAGCACTCAGTGAACTAGAAATTTCCCCTATTTCTGCTTGTAGTGAAAAGCTTCATCTGGAATCAACACTCTCTGAGACAAAAACAGCTGTAATAGTACATATTTTCCAAATCTCTGAAAAAATAACCTAAAGGTGGCTTTCGTCTTGACTCTCAGTCTCAGCTGTCCTGATTTCATAATTTTTCTATAAATGATAAATGTCAGTGGGGTGAACCAAAGGTCCAGGCCCAAGTTGCTGTTTCATATTTAGGGCAAGCTGAATGGTTCTTTTCCAATCCTAGCTGACAGATCCAGCATGAGCACAAAGCGACACGGAAAAGACATAGTCTATTGAACCTGGTAAATGTGAGCTGTAAGTAATTGCAGGTTCTTCTCAGTCTCATTTGCTGCTCAGCCATTTCTCATTATGTGATTCCTTGAAGTCAACCTGATTCAGGAGCAGATCGATACTAGGGAAACCCTTTTGTCTTCTTTTAGGGCATAAAATTTAAAAGATGCTTAAGTCAATATTCCTTTTAATAATGTGTCTTACGGAAATACCCGGGTTCTCCCTTCTTGTTGTATAATTAATTGAGCTGCATGCCACCCACAAGGTATAGCCGTTGCCTCCCATAACTCTCCTTTGGCCTAATTGCCATTCTGTTTTCAGTTCTATTTGTCTTTAGATATTTCTTTTTTCCCCCAATAGTGTTGTGCTTGCTTTGTACTTAGTTTTATCTTTCTGTGCTTTTGCTTCTAAATGTCAACATAATTTTTCTGCCTTGTAATATTGGAGATGTTATAACCATCAATCAGCCCAGTAGAAGAGCAGAAAAGATTAGATATCATTTATCTGTATTGGTTGTTCATTGTAATGACCCAGAGGACAACATGAACAGATAATCTGTTGCTTTGATGGAAACTAATTATTCTTAGGCATGACAGCATCGAAATAGCTTTTGTGACATTGTTTTTAAAAATGACGGCTACCTAGTCATTATTAGCGTGGGCTGAGGTTCAGTCATGTTCTCTGATGACTTCCCTACATAAGCAACACAACAGTTTGGGCTTTTTATTGCTGCTTCATGGGAAAAACTGAAGTTCAAGAACTTTACAATTTCAATTGACATTCAAATAGAAGGACTCTCCAATAAAAATTTCTTAATGTGAAATAATTTACTTTTAGAATTAAGTAAAGGTACAATTAGAAGATAATTTTGCTAGTTGGAGTTAGTGTGCCTTGATTTGTATTTTGCTGCTGGTGATTGTATTAATCATGAGATTTGGAGAATAAAATCACCATGAAACAAAATTTATCTCTGATGGAATTTCCTAAATAAAAAACCTGGTTCTGCGATTAATTTTTAAAATATAATTTATCTGCACAGATAGGAAAGGAAGTTTTATATATATTTATATGCATACTTCAAAAAATCCCCAGTATACTGGTGTATTTCTACCTTTATATACTGTTCCTAGAATGTTTTAGAAGCTTAATCAATATTCTAGGATAGTATTTATATTACTGACACTACTAATAATCAAGTCAAGATTTATGTATTATTGTTGGACCATAGCAGAAATGCAGCTTTACTGTGTCTTGGTTTGAGAACCAAAGAAAATTAGGTAACTTCACATCCAAATGTTTCTCTTTGTTAAGGTTTTGCAAAAGCTTTAAGCTTTGAGGATGCTTTAGGTGATGATAGACCATGGATAATATACTGAAATATATTAAACAAGTTCATAATTACACAAGTCACATTTACTGTAAAAAAAATTCTTGCTGTAAAAAAATTCAAACAATATTGAAGTAGGTAAGGAAAAAAAATGTCTTTTTATCTTCTACTTAATGTTGGTTTCCTCAATCCCATTCCCTTCCTCAGAGGGATTACTAACAATTTGGTGCGTAACTTTTTGGGTTTTTTCCCTCATGCACTTAGGTACGAATATGTGCACACACACACACACACACACACACACATCCCTCTACAGATTGTTTTATGAGTGTTCTAGTAATTGTTCTGCATCTTGTTTTCTTCACTTAAAAATATGTTTTGGGCTGAGTGTGGTGGTTCACGCCTGTAATCCTAGCACTCTGGGAGGCCGAGGCAGGCGGATCATTTGAGCTCAGGAGTTCGAGACCAGCCTGGGCAAGAGTGAGACCTCGTCTCTACTAATAATAGAAAGAAATTGGCTGGACAACTAAAAATATATAGAAAAAATTAGCTGGGCATGGTGGCACATGCCTGTAGTCCCCGCTACTCGGGAGGCTGAGGCAGGAGGATCACCTGAGCCTAGGACTTTGAGGTTGCTGTGAGCTGGGCTGATGCCATGGCACTGTAGCCCAGGCAACAGAGCCAGACTCTGTCTCAAAAAAAAAAAAAATATATATCTATATGTTTTGAATATTTTGTTTTCACATGCATGTATATGGCTCTCCTTTTAAAAACTAATCATGTCTATTTTTAACTATTAAATCGTTCTGTGAAATAAGGTTTGTCCTTTCATATTACCCTTTATTTTAGGAAGTCCCCTTAAGGCACACATGAATGGAGGAACACCTCGGTTGAGTCTTAGCTAATTAAATGGCTGACTTGGGTTGAGTACTTCTGACCCATCCAAAGCTAAAACTTATTTCATGGGGAGAGAGGATGTGAGCCTCTGCTTGGGAGGCGCATGTGGGAGATTTGGCTCTGGATTCCTATCTGACATAGACAAGCAGGTTACCTCTTTGGGCTTCAAGTTCCCCACTTGCAAATGGAAACTAGTGTGGGATTGGACCAGATTTGGTCCTGTCCCCATCCAACTCTTACGTTCTCTATGTTCATTTTCTGAGCTAAAAGCTGTGTTTTGACTGGAGGGTAATTCTTCTGGGATTAGTTATAATCGTGTTCTAGTGACAGTAAAAATTTAAAGTACAAACACTCAAGTCTATTTTTGCCAGTGGTGGGTATAAGCCTTTGTCTTTGAAAATACTGCTTGGAATGGCCTTTGTCACCACCAAGGTGTGGTCATGCTAAGCAACGGGGAGAAAAACAGGTAGCTGGCTCTGGAAACGGAGCTGCCCTGGAAGACTTGCCTGTTATTACAACCCTCTAAAGATGATTCTAGATATACTCTCAACTTGGATTTGTAACCCATAGTTAACTTTTGAATCTACACTGTACAGACAATGCTTATCAACAGGTGTTCTTTTGTCACATTTACATTTAGAATGATGGACTCAAACACCATCATCATAATAATGCCTGCAGCTAACATTAATGAGCACTTTCTATGCTCTGAGCAGCTTAAAAGTCACTTACAATAACCCTATAAAATAGTTTACAAATGAGGAAACTGCCACTGAGAGAAGATAACTTGTCCAAAGTTAGTAAGTGATGTGACCGGGATGAAAGTGAGGAGTTAATTGAATAGTTATATAGTTATGAAACGACTAAAAATTTAACCAGCATTTAACGTGGTAACAGATCTGGTCATATGCAGATAGTAAATGTCGGTGCTTCTCCCTTATCAGAAGATGCTGTGAGGCGTCTTGATTTGAAAATAGCCCCCTTTCCTCAGGCACACTCATGGTGCTGCCTATAGGAGTCAATCTTTTAAAAAATATATAAACAAAGCCATTCCTTATACTCTCTCTGCAGCTACTGATCATTCATGCTGACTTTTGCAAAACTCCTGCCCTGGCAGACAAGCCCTGGTGTTGGAATCTGCAAAGTTGATGATTAGTCGAAAGAGTCTGGACTGCATCCACGGGACATCTTGTAGCACAATCAAGTGCCACTTCATCATGCCTGGTGACAGGAGTTTTCCCGCTAAGTCTCAATCAGGAGCAAGGAGCCAGGGGACAGCTCAGCAGCTAATTAGACAAGGCAACGTACAAGGCTAGTACATGCCTCCTTCAATAGGCTGGAATGGTGGATGTGTCAAATGAATCTGTCTTGCTCTCCGTGTTCTATGCCCATTACTGTACCTGGTTGAACATTAACACTTGGAAATCTGCTGATTTTCCCCGATATCCTGGCCCATGCAGAGAAGGAGCTGAAAAGGAACTGTATGTCTTAAAAGTGGTTCCATGCTTCATTATCCCAAAAGGCATCAATCTTCGACTCATTGTTACAGAAGCATCACAAGATGTGGTAATGTCGAGGGGATGGGTGGAAGTGCAGTGTATAGACTTTGTAGTGTCTCTGTTATGATTTCCTCCCTTTCCTGTGAGGTTTGTTTTCAAAAAAAAAAAAAATATCAAAGACTTAGAAAAGATGAGAAAGGCTTTCCTGTTGAGACAAAAGCCAAGAAATTGCAAGTGTTGCCTTCTCTCTTGTTTCTGTGTTTCCTAAAAGATTAAGGTTAAAAAAAGATCTTAGATTTGTGTGTGTGTGCATGTGTTTCACAAATTTTCGAAATACAAAGGCAGATACTCCAAACAGTTTGTAAACAAATATCTGGAAATATAATGACAGTATAAAAATATTTAAACATACAGCAGCAGCAGTGACAAAAAGATAATTATTGTATCAGGACAGGATATATTCTTTACCACTTAAACAATTAACCCTACACAATATGTCAGCCTTCAAAGATGTCAGTTACTTATGTGTCTATGTGTGTGTTTTCATTAGAAAACCTCAAATCAGTTTCCACTAGCTGTGGTAGGAGAAGCAGAGGATGTTGAAACATTAAGGAGACGTTCAGAGTCACCTCGTCGAACCCCCTCCCTTCACTGACAGCAAACTGAATCCCAGGGCGGATCCATTGCCGCTGCTCTTCCCTAGCTCAGGGCCCACCACGCCACCAAGCTGTATCACCCTATAGGAGTTAGGGCTGAGACATGTGGGACCAAATCTACCCCAGAATCTTGGCAGCTAGCAATGCTGAGTATAAGGGACCATTCCAGCCTCTCACTTAGAGTCTGCCTTTAGCAATTATTTAATTGTGTATTTCTGGGGGTGAGATACTGTCATCTTCTGATTGAGTGATTTTGGCAAGAAAATGTATACAATGGTGAGTAATGATGTACTTATGTTGATTTGTATACCACTCTTCTGTGTAGCACAGTAGACCCTGCCGATCACAGAGCAAGAAGCAATTGGTTAAACAGGAAGCCTTGATTCACTGCTTAGTGAACACATATAAAATAATAATAACAATAATGTGGTAGTATGTTGTCTCTGGAAATAGGGAGCTATGGTGATATGCCATCCAAGAGCAGATTCCAAAATGAATGGGTGAATGACAAAGAGTAGCTTTCTCTTTACCCATTTTAGCTTGGTGAATAAATTCTCCGATCCTATGATAGTGTGGTTAGAGTAGCTAATAATATAAACCACATTGAACGTGGAGACTGGGGACTTGGGTCTTAGATCCGGTTTCCTGATTCAGTAGCTCTAATTATCCTCAAACATTGAATCTCTTTGGATCTCAATTCCCTCAGATGTAAAATGAGTGGATTGAAGTGAGTTATGTTAAAGGAGAGTTCCATGCCCAGTGTTGAATGATCCTCTGATTTTAACAGTTTCCATGTTACCATTATGAAATATTCTTTGCTTTTGTTGTTTGGTTGACTTGTTCCTGTGTGTCTGGGGTTCGACTCAGTGCGGGCCAACTGGCACTGCTGCATTTCCTGTCCACAGCCGTGACTTCTCACCAGGACAGAAATTTTTTCTTTTAATAGAAATGCGCTATTCATGGAAGGAGATTATACATAAATAAGGGCAGACCAACTGCCACAATTGAGAAAAAAAGTCACAAAATGCATGTTCTGCTAAGAATTAACCTCATATAGGAAGCGTGGAGGAAAACAAATTCTATAATTCTATGATATCTTTGCTGAACCCCATGTTATGTGCTGACTTCAGATGTAGCCAAAAGCAAGGGCTGGGAGTGGAGTGTGACGGGTGAAGGTTGAGGGCTGGGTGGGGGTGGTGAGAGAGGTGGGAATGAAAGTTAAGGAACCCATCTAACCAGTCTCAGGACCTGAAAGCAGAGGTTACACACTGGTTTTATGTTTCACTTTTTTGTTTGTTTTTTGATCCACACACTGTTAATTGGAATAATGTTTCTTAAAAACAAACAAACAACAACGAAACCCCAAATAAGTTGCCAACAAGGGAAAAGTCCAGATTTCTGGCTTCTCTTGAAACATCAGTTTGGCAACCCTGGGCCCTGAATTCCAGCGCTCCCTGCTGCCAGCATTGAGGCCTAGTGTCATCTGCACTCAGAATGTTATTTTTGTGTAGTAGAGTTCAGGTAAGAACAATCTATTTCTTACATTCATGTCTTCATTAAAAGTGGGAAAATAAAGCTAGACTCAGTGGGATGTGTGCTTCTCACACCTAGTCGGCTATATGCTTGATGTTAAATGCTTTTCTCCTGTAAATATCTGGGATTTCAAGTCCTGTCCTAGCTTAAGCTCTGCCCCTGATTTAAAAAGTTAAGAAAAAAAAATCCATCTAAACTAGAGAAGCACAAAACATAAAATATTAGCCCAAACACTCTCCTCACCGCATTATATGTTCCATTGGATTGTGATTCCTTAACCAATTTGAAGCAATCATGGTTAGAACTTTAAGGTTCTTCTCTATTTTGTAAGTGGGGGCTGGGGGAGATAGCACAGAATAGACACTGGGTGGGAGTGGAGATTCTTTCTCTGGTCTCTTGTCTGGAAGCCAACTCGCCAAGTACACCAAGGAATGCCCTTGTGGGGAATTTGCCAGAGCAGCTACTGTCTACCAGCAGGCCTGCTCTAATTATTTGTGGTTCCCAGTTTAACCTGGAAATCTCTCCAGAGAAATATTTTGGGGTTTGAGGTTTGTTGTCTCAAATTTTGGAAAACCTGGAAAGATGGTTGCAATGAACTTTATTAGTTGCTTCTCAGATTAGATCCACAGTAGCTGGTCTGGAGTCATTTTTCACTCCAGAAGGAATACCTTGATGGTGTATCTAATTAAATATCCAAGTCCTGAGCTAGTCTTTTGTTCTCGTATCACCATTTTACTCTCACCTTTTATGTTCCTCAATTCTTTAATTAATGAGATTATGAAAATTTCAAAGGAACTACACAAGTGTGGCACCATTAAAATGCTAGTATAGACATGAAATTGGATTATGAAATTGGGAATAAAGACAAGTCATAGCACTTTAATTAAATTCTAAGTGCAATTTTTAAAAGCTTTTTTTTTTCTTTTCTTTTTTTCCCAGCTGCTCATTTATTCCCCGTGAGAGAAAACAAAATCCGGAGATGTCAGGGGAGAATTGTCGAGTGACTGTAGAAATTGGCTTGTTCTCTGGGACTCTTGGAGGAACCGGGAAACACAGTTTTTGTGTGTGTGCACACTGGTGGGAACTTGATGGAGTATTTAGGTAGGGAAAAGTCAAGCTCAAGACTCAGATAAACATCCCGATATTTCAATACTCACCCAGTGCTCAGACAGCCCTCTTTGGTTGGGAAACAACATGAGAACAGCCTTTGTTTTTATATTCTGGTTCATTACTCGTGGGACCTTAGCCAACTAGAAAACGCTGTCAGAACAGCTTCAGAATTCAGACAAAGAATCACGTCAGTTCTTATTTTAGGCGAACTGGTTGGGCCGTCCTTCCTTCAGAGAAGTAGGGTGGGTTTCCCCTGGTGAGCCTAGTTGAAAGGACTTGCTTCCACTTGAAAGATGTGGTAAACATCTGGCAAAGGGAGGAGAGTTTGGAACTATGTAGAAATCTTGGAAGAGACCAGGAGCCCGAGGCATAACTAACTAGATTCGGGGCCAGGGTCACCAGTTTCATGTCTGACTCCTCCATTCATTTGACTTTGACCTTGGACGTGACTTAGTTATGTGTTTCCCCCCTGTTGAATGGGAATGATGAGATGATGAGTCACATGTACCACTGGGACAATTCATTGTGAATAACTGAAAAGCACTTTGCAAGAGCACTGAACATGGTACAATAGTTGGAAAAAATTGGTAGTGTGCAGATTTGAAGGCAGTAACAATAAACCATAGATTTTGCTGCATAAGGAAACATGTTCCTTCATAATTCCAAGGTAATTGGAAGATTTTATTATTAAAGGACATGACAGTATAAGTGCAGAAACAGTTGGTAAGACCAAAAATACTGAAAGGGATTTTCATTCATTCATTCACTCAACATATATCTATTAAGCTCTTTCCATGAACTGTGCACTGGGTTGGAGATAGTAATTAAGATGTGCACAATCCTTGCCCTCATGAGCCTCACTGTCTAGTGGGGATTCAGAAATAAAATGGTAGTCATAAATTCTAATCCTAATAGTGTGGGCAAATAACTTCCTGTGTCTCAGTTTTTGCATTTGAAAATTGGGAACCATATCCACCTTCAAGGTTCACTAAAGATTAAATAAGAATATTCATATAAAGTACTCAGCACTGTGCCTGAGAACATTGAGGTCTTTATGTTAATAGGAAATACCTATTGCAAATGCATTTTTTAAAAAAACTAGATCTTTGTGTAATTAATTGTTGGAGGAATTATTGTTAACTGTAGGAAGACTTTCATAGATAGAAGTAGGTTTAAGAAAATTGATAAATTAGACATTTCAATATCATGATGCACAATTATAACCTTACACACAATGCCAAAGAGGCACTATGGTAAATTTAAAAAAAATGAAGAAAGGAGAACTGAGTTCTAGTCTTGGTTGTGCTACAACTGACCTATGATGTCTTGGAAAAATCACAACTCTATGTGTGTCAGTTTCTTCATCTGTAAAATGGGTTTGTGGTCTCTTCCAATTATAAATTTTATGGTTGTCTATAACAAATATTGAATAGTAGTGGTCAACAAGATATAGTGCTGATGCTAATTTCTTTTAGGTGGGGACTAAGAAAGACATGGGCCTATGCTGATACGAGCATTGCTGGATTTGAATAGGAAGAGAAGAATAGCATAAATGACGAAAAGTCTAGACTAGACTTAATCCTTGATAGAAAGATTATTATCTATAGATATAGATATAAATATAGATATCTAGTAGTGTTACAGATTACCATGGATAATGTTGCTTAAGAAAATTGGTGAGCAAATCAGACCACTGATTAAGAATATGCCTGAGAAAAGTGGTGAGTATGCATAGAATCCTTAACTGGCTAAAAGTGAACATTTTTAAAAAGTAAGATCCTACACAGTCCTTGGTTAAGATAGATTGATGGTTCTCAAAGTGCAGTTCATGGACCAGCAACATCAGCACCACTGAGAACTTTTTAGAAAAGCAAATTATTGGACCACACACCCCAGACTTACTAAATAAGGAACCCCGAGGGTGGGGCCCAGCAATCTGTTTCATAAACCTACCAAGTGATTCTGATGCATGCTCAAGTTTGAGAATCCCTGAAATAGACTCTCGTCCAGGTAAGTGCTAAAAACTGAGTAAAGGGTAGCAAGAGAAGAACAAGTTTGGAATTCATTCATTCATTCATGTATTTACTAAGCATCCACTATCAATCACCCTGCTTGATTTTGTAGGGAAATACCAAGGTATACCCTGAAATAAAATGAAACAATGTCAGATTTGACAACATGGGAGCTTAGTGAAAAAAAAGGGACACGAAAAGTTAAAATCTGAAAGAGATTTTCGCTCCTCTTCTAACCAATGATGAAACCCTGGACACGCCATCTCCAGTCGTAGGATCACAGTTTCTTCTGCTGAGCTGGAGTGAGGGATTCTCCCCCAGGAGTTGGGTGGACATATCAGAATCATCCCGAAGGTTTTACTCTAGACAAGAAAGCTTCTCCCACACTTCGCCTTTGAGAATGTGCTGTATCCTTCAGATGAGCTGCAATAAGGAAAATAAAAGTGGAAAACAAAAGACAACTAGACTAGATGCCCTTGAAGCAACCTAGAGCAGGGCCAGGTGTGACCTCAGGAAAGCAAACTGGGTGAGGAATTATGGTGAGGAGTTGTAAAGGTTAGGTGGAATGAGCAGGGAAATGAGGGCATTTTTAGACCGAGAATAAACCTGGCAGTTCTCAGTGACCAAGAAGGAGCCTCTTAGGGACCAGGTGCTGTTGGTTAATATCAATGTGATCTCAATACACACAGAACTTTCTTCCAAGGATCTGATCCTCATTGCGTCTTTGCCTCTCTTGGCCTCTCCGTGAGATAGGCGTGGGTGGATGCTATTTCCCCATCTCCACGTAAACAAGAATGCCAGGAAAACCAGCGCCTTTGATTGGAGCAGGCTCAATCAGTCAACAAATATTTATGAAGTATCTGACATTGGCTTCCCCTTTTTAAAGGTACGTGTGGAACATCTGCACAGATCTTGAGGGGGTATCTGTTGGGAGTATCTATTGCAGGGATGTCTCTTCATTTGGTGCAATATGGGAGGAAACTCAATGAATTAAGGGAAAATTGAGGTTCTGTTGCTTGTCTAATATCACAGTGAGGGATGGTAGGGATACATGCTCAGGCGCTTTTTCTACTAAGCACAGTTTGTGGCCCATGACTCATTCCTGCCTTTCAAGGAAGCTCTTCCTGCAGTCTGCTAGTGACAGATCACAGTAAAGTAAGACCGCTGTTAACCAGGAAAGTTGATTGAAGAGTGCAAACAAGCCAGGTGCAGTGGCTCCAGCCTGTAATCCCAGCACTTTGGGAGGCTGAAGCAAGAGGATCACTTGAGGCCAGGAATTTGAGACCAGGCTGGGTGACATAGTGAGACCTTGTTACTACACAAAAAATTAAAAGAAAAAAAGAGTGCAGTTTTAGAACTGGGGATGGGAGACCTTTGTTCTGGCCCCGTCTCTGCTGTCCAGAGGATGGTAGTCAGAAATTCTAATCTGTCTGTCCGACATGTCACTTAGATATTTTGGCCTCAACTTTCTCATCTATAAAAGGAGAGGGGAGGGTAGTTCCAAATGATCTTTATGGCTCCTGTGAGAGGTCCTTTGAGGTTGTAACCTTTCTTTCTGATGGCCAGGGACAGCAGCAGCTCAGTGTTAATTCACATCCAGGTCTGCAGCAATAGATGGAGAGAGTGAAAGAGAATGGACCCCATGTGCTCTGACAATAAACAAAAAAATTCAGCGTTATCTTGTGCAGAAAAGTTTTGATAAAAACTTCTTAAAATACATTTTCAATGTTTAATATATTTCAATATATTGGCATAGGCTCATTTTGATATATTTGCAAGTAAGTATATATTTAATCTGTTTGCAACCCCAGTTATCTCAGAATAGTAAAATGGAAAGGGTTTTTTTTTGCCCTTTTATTGTTTATTTATTATAACTACATAATGGAGATATATTGCTTATGTCATAAGAAAAATAGTCAATAAAAAAATGAACATTTTGAAAATAGAATCCTAGAGGTTAAAAGCTGAAGATGTTTATGGGTCTAGTCCAATCCTTTTGTTTTTAGACTGGAAAACTGAGGACCAGTGAGATATGCGACTTGCTCAAACTCTCTGAACTCTCCCGGAGCAGCGTTGGGACTATGAACCACGTTTCTAGTTTCCTAGCGCAGTGCTTCTTTTACTCTGGTACGCTTTCATTGTCGTTTTTCATTTTCTTCTTAGAAAATCAATAGACAACAACAGTAATTGGGACTTTTTGTTATTTAGAGTCTGCTCAGTCAAGTCTTGTGAGCCCCATGGCTTAGCCAGCAGTGATGTCCTGCTCTTTGGGGTGACTGATTGGAACCCAGGCTATAGATTGTGGCCAAAATTCATCCGATGGGCAGGACGGCAGGGGTGGCTGCTATGGGTGGTTTTGTGTCTCTGCTCTGCGGTGCACATTGTAGGAATCTTTCAGGTAAAATACTCTCATGATCATCATAGACATCATCCGTGAGATGTTCAGGACACCAAGGAGGGAAGAAGAACAAGGTGGGAAAGAGATATGGGAGCCAAGGAGGGGAGAAGAGTGACTCCGTAGACCCGTCGCTGCAGCGAGGTAGGTGCACGGGGTGCTCATTCACAGGCAGCAGGGCTGACGTGAGAAAACTCAGCCATTTGTAGTGGCCTCATTAATCGTCCCGGCCCTGATTCTGGTGATTTCAGAAAAAAGAGAGACTTATTTTGTCAGTTTGGAGTTAGGTGATTTGCATAAACAATCTAATTGCATTATCACCCCAAACGAGAGGTTCTTTTAGGTAATGAATGGCAAGCGATTGTTCCATATAATGACGAATGTTTGCAAGTGGGTATGAGAGTGACTGTCTTTACATGGAAACCAAGTTAGCTGAATACTTTTGATTTACATTGTGAACAGGTTCCTAAAAAACAAGTCTATATTTTTCCTAATCTCCATATGTAACTTCAACTAATAAATATTTCTTCGGCTTTACATCTATGTGGAAAAATTGCCTCCTACACAAGCCCCACCTTCCTTCCAGGTCCAAAGCTCTCACTGCCAATGTTATCATTATACTTGGGATTCCAGCTGCCTTTGGTTATGAGGATTTCATGCAAATATGAACCAAAGGGAGCAAAACATCAAATGCTGCCATTTTTTTCTTCCCATTTCCCTAAGTTAAATAACAGTTTATTCTGCAGGCTTTCAAATCACTCCCACAAAATTGGCAATCCAATACAATTGACACATTCATGCTAATCCACCCAGAAGTAAATACGCTGTGGTAAAACTGTGACATTTGCAAAGACCATAGCTCCCCAATTACTGAAGAATTAACTAGGGATAAAACGAGCAAGAGCCAAGTGTGATTCAGTGTGGGGAAGCCAGCTTGCCATTCTGTATTTAATCCTCAAGCGGAAACTTTCTATACATTTCAGAACTTAAAAGAGAAGTGTGGCTAACTTCGACATTCACTTTAAATAAAAATGTTACACAACATTTTCTTGATTTTGACCTAAGAACTGACAAAATTCCCCTAAGGGGTGCTGGCTTCGGGATTTTATTGGACCAAGCTAATTCCAGGACATGCTTGAACCCTTGTAGGAATGTGTGTGTCATGAAACCACAGCCTACTGGGCCCAAGATTTGTTGGCTGTTCATGGAAAGACAAGGGGATTTAACCTGTTTGGCTTTTCTTGGGTCTTGGGATGGGGGTCAGCAAATCTAGAGTTGAGTCCCAGCTTGACTCTGTTACTAAATATGGTGCAAGGAAGAACCAGCTGGTTCAGCACTCTATAAATTACTGGAGTTTTTATATGCATTTTAGCCACTCTATAAATTACTGGAGTTTTTATATGCATTTTAGCCTTACAATGACCCTGTGAGGCAACGAAGACACTTGCTGAAGTCACTCCTGTTTTATCGATGAGGAAGCTGAGGCTTAAGAAGGGTGTTAGTTGCTTGTTATCCTGCAGCAGGATACCACTGCAAATCAACTAAGGCAGAGGTCCAGAGAAGGTAGGTGCTTCGCCTGGCATTGCACAGCAAGTTTGATGCTGGAAAAGGCATAATTAGTCTGGAATTTCCAGCCCATTGCTTAGGTCACTGGACCATGCCGTCTCCATGCGTCTAGCCTGGCCTGGGAGGTGAGTCGCCTCACATTTCGTCCCGTTGGCCAGGAAACTGTTTCTGTTCCCTGATTGGGTCAAAGTGAGCACAGTCACTGTAGAAGGGTAGTTGGGAGCGGCAATAAAATGCTAATGATGTTCTCTACTGTTACAAGAGCATCTCCCATCCCTATAAATGGATGGCTTGGATAGATTGCTCTGTAGACAAAATAAAGATTTGCACCACTTTAATCTCTGATCCCAGTCCACCCACAGGCCCCAGGAAAATGCCTGACTGAGCAGGCAGCATCACAGATTTCAGCCTGTCCGATAAGGAGGGGAAGAACATTCCGGAGGCGTGGGCCCTCCGAGAGAAGCCTCGGTCTGCTCCTAGATTGCACACAGGCAACATGAAATTAGGACTTTGCTTTGCCAAGAGAGCTTCGGACCTTCAAATGCTGCAGTGGGAACTCAAGAGGAACATTTTTTCTCTCTTTCACTGGACACTCAAATGCAATGTAGTAAATTTTACTGAGCACATAGTGTGTGCCAGGCCAAATCCAAATATCTAACAAGTAGTACAAAACTTTCCATGCTGAACCTTCTCCTTCCAAGATATGAAATTCATTAAAAAATGTAAATCACAGTGGGAAAAAGAATTTATTTTTTGAAGACAGGTAGAAAGGAGAATGAGAGGATTGTAAAAAACAGTTACCGCAATAACACTTGTTAAAAGCACCATTTATAAATTTGAACTCGGTTTAGAAACAAAAGATGAACTTTGTGTAATTTGGGTTTTTAATAAAATGGTCATTTTTGTGTGTTCCTGGATATGAAATCGAAAAGCGAGATTGGGCATGATAGCTCACACCTGTAATCCTAGCATTCTGGGAGAGTCCAAGGCAGGAGGATCACTTAAGGCCAGGAGTTTGAGACCAGCCTAAGCAAGAGTGAGACCCTGTGTTTACCGAAAAAAATAGAAAAATTAGGTGGATGTGGTGGTACATGCCTGTAGTCCCAGCTACTTGGGAGGCTGAGGCAGGAGGATCACTTGAGCCCAGGAGTTTGAGGCTCCAGTGAACTATGTGACACCACTGCACTCCAGCCTGGGTGACAGAGCTGTCTCAAAAAACAAACGAACAAACAAACAAACAAACAAATCGCTTCAGTGAAACCAAGAATTTGCTTTGGTATACTCAAAAGGATTTAAAAAGAAAAAAAGAGGAAAAAAAAAAAACAAAAGTGAAAGAACCCAGAAGGATGTGGCACAAAGTTTTCCCCAGAAAAAGTCTTTAGAAATGTGTCTTTTTCTGATATACTTTGCTGTCTTATTCAATAATTAATTTATAATTTTTTTAGTTTCTAATTAACTGTAATGAAGATCATTGTGAGTAAAAAATACAGCTGTTAGCAAGCCTCCCAAACAAAAAAGACCCCCAAACTAGGATGCTTTGGATATAAAATCCATATAGAATTTAGACCCTCTTCCAAAATCCATCCAATTAAAACCACCTTGTGTTATTCTGTCACTTCCTCGCATTTCATATTTAGTGTTCCTCTACTTAATACTTATCTGTCTAATGACTTAGTAATTTTTATGGTGTTTCCCTCTAATACATCAGTTTCTATTTGGCCTCAAGAACCTGTTGCCTTCTTTACCTTTGGGGAGATGTCTGTGTCCTTTGTTGATTTTAAATCTCCAATCTCCCCATCAGAGAAGAACTCAGTGGGGGAAACCTCAAGCTTAAGTTTCCTGGGAAAATTTACACCTGTGTGTACACGAGCTTCCTCAGGGTTCCTTTGGGGCTGCGGAAGTCCGTGGGAGGAGTGAGGCGGAGGGGCTGGAATCCAGATTAGAGCAGGAGTTTAAACGTTTGGTGTCTGCTGCTCATTAATGAGTGATGTCTACTATTTGACTCATCTGCTGGATATGGGAAATAGGGGAATTTTTTTTAAAAAACAGAAAGATAGGATCATTTAAAAATAGAAGAAAATAAGAAAACCAAAGCTTTCATTTTACTGAATTAAAACACTCTGAATCACATGGGCATGTATTTTTTCCCTGCTTACTTTTCGATCAATATGGATATTTACCGAATCCCTATTACGTGTCAGGCCCCAAGCTTTGTACTGGGAATTCAGAAATGAACGATACAGTCTCTGTTCTCATCCAGCTCGAAGTTAGCAGGAGAAGCAGAAACATGACCCCTTCATGCCTAAAAGATTGCTCTTACACAAAGCAATGATAGCGACAATGAGAGAAATAACGGAGCTTTCAATAAAAATTTATTTAACACCCTGTTTGTGTTTCTCTCATTTAATCCTCACAACAATTCTTGGAGGGGAATACTCTGACCTCATTTTATAGAATAGAAACTGAGGCATAAAGAGGATAAATACTTTGTCCAAAGCCGCAAAGCCAGTAAGTGGTAGAAACAGGGTTCAAATCCAGGACTGCTTGAAGCTGGAGTCTGTACTTTTTAACACCCTTCTCAGGGACTTCGCCCTATCCTAAAGCTCCAGTGCACTGGTCTGGGTGCTTCGGATCTATACACGTGCATGGTTTTGAATCTCACACGTCTCGCCCATCCAAGGTTATTGACAGACTCAGAGAATGAAGGAAGGAAGAGCCCGGTGAAAACAGCTCAAGAGGCTGGAGGGGGCACGGAGGATGACCGTAGGAGGAAGGCCAGCGTTTTGGCATTTCCATTTTTTTCTTGAAAGAAAGCTGCTGGTAGCCTTTCAAATGATAAAGTGTGGCAATGGGGAAATGCATATGCTATAATAAGTAGAAAGAGGAAAAAGCAGAACACAAAATTGTATGGCTGCTGTGATTCAACAGTGTAATAGCACGCCTGCATTGGGACCGGGGACATCTCAACAAAGGAAAACATAGTGGGATTATCGGTGGTTTTAAAGAAACAAACACTTAAGACGTTGATTTTCACTATTAATGTCAAAATGTTTGTGCAATGAATTTTTTCTACAAAAAGAATTCTAGTTATAGGAAGATGGTAACAGCCCATCGGTCTCTTGCCTTAGGGGGTAAAATATCTTGCTGTCCATTTGCTTCCCTGGCCCAGAAGCCAGCACAGCGTGAGCACAGGGACCCTCCCTGTTCACTGTCCTTGCAGAGGTGCACAGGGTTGTATGTGCATACATTGGTGGGGCAGCTATGGGATGAGCAGCTTCTGGTCTTTGGGTAACTGTCCAAAGCAGGGCCATTGGAACACTGAAGCCCTGAAAAGAACACAATGAAATCTGAAGACAGACAGAGGCAGGGAAGGCAGCAGAACCCCATATTCTATCTGTTTCCATAAACATTGCCTACTCTATCCTCTACGTGGTTCTAATGGTTGTACAAGAAATGCCTGTTGAAGAGAACCGGTACTTCCTGCTCCAGATCCAGGCATTTGCCACCCCAAATGTTCAGAACAGTAACAGTGAAATGAATAATCATTAATGGTACAGTATCTGGGCCAGGCATTTCTTCTTACACATTATTTCATTTAATTTTTTCAATAATGCCCTAAGGTTCATATCCTTACCCCCATTCTCAGTTGTAGAAATGGTCTTTGAGAGTTTAAACAACTTATATAAGGTCATGCAGTGATTAAATGGACATCTTGGAATGGCTCAATGACCCAAAGTCTATGCTTTCTGACAGTGACTGTGGTGGGTCATAGCCTCTCAAAAGGTCTGATGTAAGACTGTAAGATCTTAGAGGGAGGGAGCTCCAAAGAAGGGTGATGGGGTGCAAGAAGAATGGGAAGCTATGAATCGAAGTGGAGAGGGAGAGCCAGCCTGTTGAGGAGAAGGCAAGGGAAGGAGGGAACATGGTCAGTGTGCTTGCGGGCGTGGTGCTGGCTGAGCAGGCATTGCTGCTCACCTTGGGTAGATGCTCGAAAACCAGGACAGAGAGTTTGAATCCAAAGCTTGTTTTGAATATGACATTTAACTTTCTAACCATTGGAGGACAGTAGAGATTAAATTTTGGTGGGAAAAATCAACACCCAGTGCAGCCATATGTAAGTGCTGAGAGAAGAAGTTATTCACTGATGATTTCTAGGTCCATTTATAATCATGGGTTCCCAGATTCCTCCACTGTTTCAAGGTCATTGCTCTCCTTAAGTCTAAATGCTACTTACACATGCACGAGAACTCCCCTTGGGAAGGATTTCAAAGATCGCAAGTATAGGACCTCAGATTGGTTGAGTCTAGAAAAAGGAACAGAAAATAAAGCCATATCACAGCTAATTGTTGTGCACTTACAATGTGCAAAATGTCGTTCTAGGCATGGTTGAGAAGAAGACATAATGCAGAAAAAAGGTACCTAATAATATTGGGAAATCTTGATAGATGATGTATGTCATAATCATACAATGAAATGCTTTCTGTTATATAAAGTAACATGAAGAGTGGTCCACGTGACAAGGCAGAATGGACAAATGTGAAAAGACTATCTACGGAAAAGGCACTGACCAGGGTATCTGTTTAAATTATGACTAATGGAACAATATACATGAAACTCTTTTGTGAATTTAAAGTTTTTTATGTTTTACAGGGGAAAAAATGTTAGAGGCGAGAAGGCGATGATTCATGTGATCGTGGTGAAAGAGATGATGGCATTTGTGATGCCTGAAAGACAGTGGATCTGACCAGTCCCTGCTCTTTCCATTTGAGCATGAAGGCTTTGAGCACTGATGGGATCTGAAGGGCATTCAGCTGACTGCGAACCAATATTTCATTTGCTACCAATCTTTTTGTGTTAATAAATTTTGTCTAGTCGTATTCCTTGGGGCAGGGAGTATATATCCTGAAAATAAATATTGAAAAATTAGGGAAACATTCTTATTGCTAATGACTTGGTCAACTGAGAGTGGGTATTAGGCCTCATTTCTGTTTGTTATTAAGCATAACATGTTTTATTCCTTAGTGTAGAAAATATGAGCTTTTGATATCACTGCTTAGTATAATTGACTCTTCTGAGCCTTGTTTGAACTTAGTGATTCATCATTTTTCAAATTAGTAGGGACACACTTAGAGTAATCTGAAGCTGTAATCAGTAAAACCTTCTGAAGCTTTCTGCAATAATGGATTAGGCTGTCATTTGTAGTATCTCTTATTTCTGCGATCGTGTGAGTTTGGGATGCTAATTTAAACTCATTAGTTTAATTTTTAAGACATTTCTCCTTGCTTCTGACAGCCATAGGAAGCATGTCCATTTGACGCGGCTGCCTTGCTTGTCAAATTGGGCAGAAGTGACCCCCCCTTGTAAAAGACAAGATACTCAAGTGTCAGACGCTCACAGGGTCATCCATCTTCTTCGGCTCCTCCACCCACTGGGGCCGGGCCACATGCACCCACGGCTCAGGCCCCTGCTCTGGTTCTCTTTGTCATTATGCTGTTGTCAGTTCTGCCGTTTATTCAGTGATTAATCATCATTTGGAAGGTTCTGCTGGGGGCCCACAGAAAGGAGAGTATTCCTGCAGGTGGTTTCTCTCTGATTAGTCAAAAGTGATAATGACCTGCTGCTGGGGCTTTGTCATAAAGAGGGGAGGTTGGTGAATTCTTTTCCTTTTGCAGGAATACAGTTGAATTTTATAAACTTGGGAAATAAACTTAATTGTACAAAGAACATTAGAACGGGTCTTTTGAAACTGTTCCCTGGGGACACGGTTTTCAGGGAAAGCACATTTAGAGTTACAACTTGCTTATACTCTCACCCTAAAAATTTTTTTTTAATTTAGGGAATTAAGATGCATATTCATGCCAACTTAACTGCCTGAAAAGAACTCCATGGAAGATGAGATATTGGATGGTTTGTCAGCAACTGCTTCTCATCAAAGTAATATCTTCAATATTTTTACCTTCGACAGCCACAAAGACGGATAAGGTTGGTATTTAACTTGATGCAGTATTACTCTTTTATATTATTTATTTAGGAAAAAATATCTCTGACAGTGAAGGTTTTGGTTATACGGTTTAAAGATGACTGCTTCCATGGGGGAAGGAAAAGCCCGTGGCAGGATGGGCAGTCTGGCAGGTTCCCAGAGGGGGCTGGCCTTTTTAGAACGTGGTGGTGCCTTGTCTGTGGTGACGAAATGTTACCAGAGGAGGAAATAAGAGGTTCTTTGGGTGGCGGAGGGAAGGAAGAGGCCGGGAGAGGGTGGGGAGGCGCAGAGCTGCCTCTCGGCCCACTCCCAGCCCAACCAGTCTCCCCATCCATCAGCACGGGCATGATTCCCAAGTAAGCAGGCAGCTTTCAGAACAGGGCGAGTAAGTCCTTCTGCGGAAAGGGAGAGACAATCTGAACACGAGTGCACATGAACTTTTTGTTTTTTACTTCTCAGTTTGTCAGAGGATTACTCATTTCAGCCTCAGTCCTATGAGCAATATCAGAGCTCCTAGACACCCCAAGCCTGCTCTGTGGATTAATTCATTGTTTTCATCTTCTCCTAATGTGGAGTTTCTCTCAAATGATAGGTGTTGGTGAAAGAAACTAAATATGTCAAGATTCTGGAACCCAATCCTGGTATTTACTTTGAGTAGTAAATTAGGGTCCCCTCCCCAGGGCCTCCTCCTCACCACTCTTCTGGTCCGAGGCTGAGTGTGGAATTTGGGAGTGTGATCTCTGAAGTGTCCCTGTGTGGGTGGAGGGAACAGTGCCATGAGACGTGTCCTGCTGGTGCGCACGGCTGGTGTGTGTGTGAATTGGGGAAGGGGCCCCTCCCCCAGGACAGCTGCCCCTGGCCAGTGAGCCTGGCTGGTCCTGGAGTGATTTGCAATTCACAGTCTCAGGACTGGGAGCAGCTGCTGCCTGACAGGGAGATGGGCAAGAGTGACAGCGCCCGGGAGGTACAGGAGGGATTCTTGCAGAAGACAGGTCAGGAGTAAGGGAGCCAGGTGGATGTTGGGGGCAGCTCAAAGCCCTTTCGTGGGCAAAACAGCGAAGTGCTGAACATAAGCCTGTCTCCCTTCTCAATCTTAAGCTCCCTCACTCCCCAACCTAATTTAGCCTCAGTCTTGGATATAAGATAAGCTTGAGTGCAGTCCACCCCAAGCTTGAGTACAATGCACTCCAGGTGGAGTCTTGCCTTTGAATGGGCATGTAGACCCAGAGCAATGGTTCTCAAGGTGTGGTACTTGGACCTGCAGTGTAAGCATCACTTGGAAACTTGTTAGAAATGTCAATTCGTGGGTCTTCCCACAGACCTAACTGAAGCAGAAACTCTAAGGGGTAGGACTCAGTAATCTCGTTTAACAAGCCCTCCAGGTCATCTGATGTAGTTAAAGCTTGAAAATCACTGACCTAAATTGACTAAGCCATGACCCGGTGGTATTTGGGGCATTTATCAATAAATTGAGGCAAAAGGGCACTAAAGAGAACAGGGCCTCATGAGCCCCTCTTATCGTTCCTCCCCGGAGACCATCTACTCCAAAGCCATCCCACCCATGGTCCCCAAACTACTGAATGCAAGAGCAAAAATGGCCTTTGGAATTTAATCAGAGAATTTCAACTCTGGACAAGTAAACTGTTGACTGCTTGAGCAGATATGGCTTTCTCCTTCCTTTTTCTAGAGCTCGGGTCAGGCTTTCCAATTATTCTTCTGGAGTTGTATCATTGATGGTGGATGATTCTCCAAGTTCTGGGTGAGGGAGAAAGGGGATCTTTATTATTTTAAGATATGGCAAGAAAATAGTGCTAATAAAGAGTATAAGGATATAGGACATTTCCCTGAGGTTAGCAAACTCTCTCTCCAACCTAGCCTCTGCTTCAGGAATGGTACCAAGGAACATTTGATGGAAGAGAATGAGGCCTTCAGAGAGTTAGGAATGTGTTCAAAGCAGTGATCAGTACATAGCAGCAGATCCTTGGTAGATTCCTATTGAATTAGAAACCTTAATTTTATCTCAAAGCCTGTTTGTAACTCTTCATTCATATATTTATCTCAACCTTCTTGAACCTAATTTTATTTGTGGTTTACATAGGATCTTGCAGTAACAAGTTCCAGATGAGGTAATAAATTAACTACCCACAGTGTAAAAGAATGTGTGCCTTTGTTTGTCCTAGAACGACCTCTTCCAAGTTTCATGGGTGCTTATCTGAAATCTTAACTCTTGGGTTTGGGTGTTGATACTTCCGACTTGGTCTGAGATAGTCTCTTTATGATTATGCATAGATGAGTCAGTTGCATTGATTAGCACTATCACACCAAGGCTGGGAGGAAACTCTTGAGAAAAGGAATTCCATCTGACTCCATTCCAGGGCTGGGATTACTTCTGCTAGAGTTGGTGATAATTTCTGTAGTATGGTTTGAGAAACTCACGAAGACCCCACCACATTCTTCCTGAATCCATGACTAATCTTCCATCACTGAAAACTCATTTCTTTGGGTAAAGGATTTCTTTTACTAGTATTTTCTTTCAATAGGTTTAACTTTCATGAAGGCAAGGAACATGCCTCAATCACTTTTTGTTAGTCCCTACCACTTGTCATAGAGCCTGAAATAATAGACTTGCCATAACACTTTTTGTATGCATGTATACGTAATCTCAGAGGGGAATATTAAATCATCCATTTACACCTAGTATGAATGGGATGTGAGGGTGAATTTGGCTCTACATTTGGAAACAAATGATTGAGGAATGTTCCTTGCCTTCATAAAAGTTGAATCTAGTGGAAAAATACTTGTAAAAAAATTGCTTTACCCGCCCTGCCAAAATGAGTTCCCAATGGTGGAAGTTTGGGCATTGTTGATCTGCCCAATAAGTCTGGCCAGATAGGGGTCACTCCCTGCATGATATTGGAGGGAGCTTGTCTTAGAGGAACAGTTTTCTCCATCCGCTGAACCATGAAGACCAGGGTGGCATGAGTGTTCTGGTGACTGGGAATATAAGATAAGGATATGTTGAAATAACAGCTAACATTTATTGAGCATTTACTATGTATCAGTAACTCTTTAATGTGTTTACTATTTATTTATTAGCTCATTAGATTCTTTTAATAATCCTGTGAAGTAGGCACTCTTAGTATCCCCATTTCACAGAAAAGAAAGCCAAGGCACAAAAAGTTAAGTAACCTGCCAAAGGAGATCTAGCTAGTAAGTGGAAGAGCTAGAATTCAAACCCAGCCAGCCTAATTTCAAAGCCTGGCTAAGAACCACTATGTTGTACTGCCTCCCTGTGAGAGGAAAAAGGAGCACAAAAAGGCAAAATCAGGGCTGAAGATAAACTGTCAGGTTTTAGTCTGAAATGTCAGTTCTAGACGCGCTCATGGCTGAAAAATGACCGGATGCACCAAAGTAAGGCAAGCATGAAAATTAGGTTTATTGAAGAGAGAAAGGCAGGATTGTAGGGCGAGAGCAAGATACAGGTTTATGGAGCATGATATATATGTCACGGATGACGACTGGACCCATCGTTGCAGCAAAGGGAGAGCAAAAGGAGGGTGCAAAAAGGGACTTGGTTATGGCCTACATTTTGTTTTATAGTGCCCAGATTGTGACCTCCCTAGTGGCTCACA